>DF361314.1:76480-96164 GCA_000787875.1 Solanum virginianum | reverse complement strand
CAAAGGGATTCAATCAAAAAATTGGATGTCATTTAGCTCTACTCGTATATCAAGGAACTCTGCAACTTAAGCCTGTGCTAAAAAATTATTTAGTTTTATATCTTTACTGAAATCTGTAGTTTAATCTCTCATCATCCTCAATCCATTTCATTGATCACTTACTATATCTTTCTTGATTTTTTAAATTTTTTGATATTTTTCTTAGTAGATGCCACTAAAAAGATCAAACAAATCATTTTTTATTGTGTTTCACTCTCAAAAATTTAGATTACTTATAAAATTTACCATTGTGCCTTTGGATGGTTGTTAGCTATCATATTGTATCATATTATTATTTTAAATCTAATATTTATTTTGATTTGGTGGATCATAAATACAACACAATACATTTTGAATAATTGTTAAAGTTTTTCATTCGCAGAGTCTTTTCCTAAGCATAGGGGGAAGAAGTGTTTTATGATACCACCAAGAGAGCTTATAGTTTCGGGGAATTATCACTCACACTTTTGGAAATTGAAAGAACACTCTAATTTCAGGTTTATCTCTTTTAGTTTTACTAGCTCTGTGGCCTATGTCCCATGTTTCTTTGATGAAAATGTGATAGTATAGAGTGCCCGCTCATATGCATTTTTGCGTCTTTCGCTAATTTTAATGAAAGAACGAATGTAATGAGGCCAAGTCGTTCGCTTGGGGACTAGCAATAGTCTCTGAGTGCCAGTTATGCCTAAGGTACCCTCACGGGGCGTGATACTTAAGTCATTAAAATGAAAAGCTGTGAGTTATGGAGTTGATTTTTACAATAATAATATGATATGATTACTATTAAATATTTAATTAATTAGACATATTTTATTAATTAAATATTTTATAATATTTTTATTTAGTATAGGAACAAAATGATAATCCAATGATAATCCAACTTTCAAGCTAGAATTTTTCCAGTTCCATGCTAATTCATACACATTTTTAAAATAAAATAAACAACACCAAAGTTGGTACATGAAAATTAACCCAAAGTTTCATTTGAACACATACAAGCTCAAACATGATTGTGAAAATAGTTTGATCCTGTCAAGTAACAAAGCTAAATTTAGCAACATAATTAAACACCATATGTACATATATCACGAATCAATAAAATTGTGATGAATAATTTTATTCCGTCCATCCGTCTAGAATATTAATTTTAAAATTAATATAATAAATTGAGGTATAACAGTTTTCAAAGTACTCTTTAATAAGAAGAAATTGTAGGGCTTTTTCTGTAATTATGATTTTAGCCTATTGTTTTATTGTTTTGTTTTTAAATCTTTGCTTTGTAAACGGATCTAGCTTATAATATGAGTTAATTAATTAAATATTTTATAAAATTTAATTTAATGTAGGGGTAAAATGTTAATTCAACTTTCAACTTTGAACTTTCCACTTTTAGTTATATATGATTAATTTGATCAGCAACTTCATCTCTCTTTAATTTCTTGTAAATGTTTTAGGTGCAACTGTGGATGAGAAATTAGTCATATATTATATATTGTATATGTAATGCACACCAAAGAGATGCATCTCTTTAGTACACTATTTTGGATGTACAATAGAAGTATGAACTCTACTTGGGCATGTACGGACTGCACAACCCAAACAGTAAAGTTTCCAACATTATATTTTTGAAATGCTACTCATGTGCCGAACCTCACATGCCTTGGCACTTTTGAATATTACTTTCACTAGTTGTAGAATGTTATATTCACTATATCCTTTCATCACTACTTATAAATAGAGGTGGTTTAGAGTTGAACATGTACTCATATAAAGACTGTGTACTCAAGAAAGAAGTAGAAAAGATGTGAACTTAAGAGAGAACGCAAGACCAAAGTTGGTTTATACTTGGTGGTAGCTTATTTGCATCCACCACAATCAATAGACTATGTCCCTTGCCTAGGAAAGATCAGTATAAAACATACAAGGACTTAAAATGAAGAATACAGGAGTTTGCATGGAAAGCTCTTGCTCAAGATATATGGGGGAAAACCATGATTTCGTCTCACAGGATTTCAATTCAACTCTATTATCATCAAAGAGCAAAGATTTATATTCCAAACTTACGCAACCTACGAATTAAACTCTTAATCCTTTCCCCTTACTGTATTAACTTTGTTAAACAAAAACTAAGCAATAACTCCATTGCGCACTAAACTAACCAGCTCTAGTCGATCTAGGGTTCAAGAACTCAACATAGCTAACTCTAGTTATATCTTAGAAAACTCGAGAATGATCTAGTTTCTTTATAACTCAAGAGTATATCTACAAATGATAACCACAAAAATATAGACCTAAAAGCAACTAAGAATGAAGATAACTCCATCAGGTCCCATATTGTTCTTGAGAGAATAACTTTTGCTTTTGTGAAATTTTGGAATTGGAAAAACTAGCTGGTTGTGTCATTGGAGAAGAGACTTATAGACACAAACTCTTAGAATAATGTCATTGACTGAGATTTTGCTTTTCTGCAAACAGATGCGCACCAACTATTGTAGTGGTTGCAGATGACCTTTTATGGTTGTCCTTTTCAAATAAGAAAACTCCCATTCTCTCATTGAATCAAGTTCTATACTAGATCCCATAGTTTGTTATAGGCATAATATATAAATTGGCCCCTTAACTTAGAGTGAAATTTTAAGTTGGAACTCTAACTTTCAAAATGTACAAACAGGTACTCCAACTTGCCCGTTTTTTTATCAATTAGGCACAGCCATCTGAGTTGGCAAAACGCGTGTTGCACATGAAAGTAGGGCGCGTTAATGCTCTTTTTCTGATGCTTTTAACGGTAAAGAGGGGTTGATTTGTTATTTTTACCCCTAATAACATCTCTTTATATATAAATTATTATTTTTTAAATTAAAATATAATTTTTTTCTTCTTTCTGATACTGATCTTCAAGAATTATTTTTTTTCTAGTTTTTGATATTAATTTTTTTTTTCATAATTTGAAATATTTTTTAAAATTAAATATTTAAATTCTTTTTTGTGAGTTGGGAGGGTAAAGGTAGGGGGTTGGGCCGGTGGAGGGGGGAATAAGGCCCAAGGTGGAGTAAAGTTTTTGGGATTTTTAAGGTTTAATTTTTTTGTTAGAGTTGGTTTTTTTAAGACTCAAGGTGGAGTAAAAAATTAAAATCTTAAAATTTGAATTTTTTGTAAAATTAAAGTTTTTATAATTTGAATTTTTTGTAAAATTAAAATTTTTAATATTTGAATTTTTGTAAAATTAAAACTTTTAATATTTGAATTATTGGTAAATATACATTTTTAATCTTTTTTGTATGGGAGCGGGGGTGGGGGCTATGGCGGGGGCTCGGTGGGAGGCTTAAGGTAGAGTAAAAAATAAAAAAATTTTCGTAAAATAAATTTATTTTGGCTAATCACAAATATTTCTTTTACTTTTCTTCTTTTTTTAAACTATAAATAGGTGGAATAGTGTTAGATGACGTGACATATTCTTTTTTTAAAAATATAAATAGGTGGGACGTGTAAAGGGTTTTGCTTGCGTGGAACAACGTGACATCGCGTGATTGGATGAAAAAAACACGTCATAGCAGGTGTGACTCACACACTTGGACTGCTGGACAGCTGTGCCTAATTGATAAAAAAATGGGCAAGTTAGAGTACCTGTTTCTGCATTTTAAAAGTTTGAGTTCCAACTTAAAATTTTGCTCCAAGTTAAGAGGTCAATTTATGTATTGTGCCTTTGTTAAATCATGAAAGCTTTAGAATAACACTTAGCAATAATGAAGTTCTAGTTGTGAGTAACCAACTATTCCTAACAATTCCCAAAGGAAATCTTTTGGATCCACACCATCACTCTCATTAGTTATTCATAGAAATCACCCCTTCTTAGTCCAAGCCACCACTCTTGGCTCTCTACCAAGCTATTACTTTAAGTTGTATCCTTAAGTGTTAATAAACATGATCTAATACCAATCATTATAGACTGAATAAAATGGATCAACCCTAGGAACTAGTCTTTGACTAAAGCTTGTAAACGCCTTAATATTTTTCTTATTAATCACTGAGGATCAATTAGCATACAATAAAAATGGTAAGGATGCCTATGCGGTTAAGAAACGTCGGTTGGTGCCCTTGAAAGGAGTCACCTTTAACACTTCTCCCTCCCACCAATGATGGTCTTTATACTACCGGAACTCAGATGGTGCATAGGTTCTTATCAACACTAATTTGATGTTTACAACAAAAATCTTCTATAGCAAGTTAAATTGCACATATAATACTATATATAACTCAGTCTTTTAAAAATTATTGGTTTTTAACCATTCGGTACCCAAAGTGCACTAGCTCAAGTTCACATATGGTACGTACTAAGTAGATCAACAACATCATTAATTCTCCTTTTATATAAAATTATATTAAAAAAATGTCCTTTCAGATTCTCCGAAGCAGGATATCTTGGCTTTGTACATTCGTCGGATATTCATGGAAGTATAGAAATGAAAATGGTGTCTCCAAAGATAGATTATGTTACTTATTGGTGACTCAATTGGTAGATACATCCAATGGACTTGAATATGCTAAGTTAGCTATTGTGTTCGATAATTAATTATAAGAGTGAAACTGTGACCGAAGAACAAGCCAATAGTGTGGAACTTTCAACATTTCCCAAAGTAAAAGGAGATGGATGGATGGAAATAGAATTGAGAAATTTTAATAGCAGGGAAGGTAGTGATGATCTTTTTCTAGAGAGATTGATTGAGATTAAAGGTCTAAATTATGAATTAGGTGGCCTCATTGTTGAAGGAATTGAATTTCGGCCTAAATTGAAACTCAATTCCTTCAACGATGAGACCACCTAACTTAATTAGGACATTTAATATCCTGATCTTAGTTTGGGAAATGTTGCAAGTTTCTTAATGTTAGCTTGATCTAGAGTCGCCGTTTCACTCTTATAATTAACAAACATAATGGCTAAATTAGCAGATTCAAGTGCATGGATGTATCTACCAATTCGAACACCAAATAAACAACATAATTTGTTTTAATTAAGTGATACCATTTTTGTTTCTATTCTTCCATGAATGTCCAACTATCATACAAAGTCAAGACATATCGCTTCTAACAATCTATAAAAAGTATTGCAAGAAACATTGCAAATATGATTTCCATTAAAAGAAAAGTTAATGATCTAGGGCTTTATTTCCGTAGTAGTATCAAATTCTAGTAATAAGAGTGAGAACTAGAGCCATAATTAGAAGAGGGGCAAGATGCATATGTGCAAAGCAAACAATCAGAACATAAAATGCACAACTACGATACATACAAGCATAAAGTTAGGATTTTTTTGGAGCAAAAGGCTGTGAATAGGGCTGGTTCCACATTCATCAAAAAGGGGATAGCATATTTACAGCATATACGGAGACCATGTGGGAGCAAAAGACTGTGCAAGGTATAACTTTGCATTCATCAAAAAAGGGAGTTAGATATCACCAAAAGGCGAGAACAGAATCAGGTGTGAATAGAGACACAAGCATCTCAAGGGATATATACAGACAACACCATTTTCTGTATCAAAGAAGCAAATAAAATATGTTAAAAGGTTAATATTGAAGATAATCAGGATAAAACGGAAAGGAAGAAGAACTCACAGGTCGAGTTTAATGGAGATGCAAATCTTCTGTTATAGATGGAACTATGATGTAGGCCAAGGATGTACATTGCACGACACATTGGAGAAAAGAAAAGGCCAGCTCTTGCTTCATTCAACGATGAAGACAGGTGAGGAAAGGGTAAACTTACAAGAACAACATGCAAAGTATGAAGATGATGGCAAGCAAATGAAGGAACCAGAGCGGAAGACCGCCATTAAGATTCTAGAAAGCCCTAAGATATAGGGCTTAAATATATTATCTGGTTGGACTTGGGCCTCTGGATCCTTATTATATTATGGACATTTGTTTAAGGTTGAGAAATTAATAAAATGGGTCATAAGCCCACTATATGATTAAAAAGAAATCCATATTAGGTAGTTGATGCGAATTTGAATTAGTGGTTTGTGGGTGCAGAATGATAGACATAAATACCAACCTTTAAAAGACCGAGTTATATAGAGTATTATATGTTTAATTTAACATGTTATAGCAGATTTTTTTACATCCAAAAGTTGATATAACATTCATCGCTTGCATTATTGTTAGAGGCATTGGAGAATAGGATGTATTATTATGTAAAATCAACAACTATTCTATCAACATTTGAATGTAAAAAAATCTACTATAACATGTTAAATTTCACATATAATACTCTATATAACTTGATCTTTTAAAAGTTAATATTTATTTCTATCATTCTGCACCCAAAAACCACTAATTCAAATTCGCATCAAGTACCTACTATGGAATTTTTTAAAATTAAATAGCGGGCTCATAGCCTATTTTATTAATTACTCAACCTTAGACAGATGTCCATAATATAATAAGGGTTCGAAGGCCCAAGCCCAATAGATAATACTTTTAAACCCTATATCTTAGGGCTTTCTAGATTCGTCAAACCCTTTCTTTCCCCTTTTTGACTTCGACCTTCCAGATATATCTGGCAATCTTCAATGGCTGTCTTTCGCTCTGATTCCTTCATTTGCTTGCCATCATCTTCATACTTTGCATGCTGTTCTTGTACGTTTACCCTTTTCTCACCTGTCTTCATCGTTGATTAAAGCAAGAGTTGACCTTTTCTTTTCTCCAGTGTGTCATGCTATGCACTTTCTTGGCCTACATCATAGTTCCGTCTAGAATAGAAGATCTGCATCTCTATTAAGCTTGATATGTGAGTTCATCTTCCTCTCAATTTTGTCCTGACTATCTTTAACATTAACCTTCTAACATATTTCATTTGCTCCTTTTATTCAATCCTTTCCGTTTTATCCTGATTATCTTCAATATTAACCTTTTAACATATTTTATTTGCTTCTTTGATACAGAAAATGGTGTTGTCTGTATATATCCCTTGAGATGCTTGTGTCTCTATTCACACCTGATTCTGTTCTCTCCTTTTGGTGATATCTAACTCCCTTTTTTGATGAATGCAAAGTTATACCTTGCACAGTCTTTTGCTCATACATGGCCTCTGTATTAGCTGTAAATATGTTATCCCCTTTTTGATGAATGTAGAACCAACCCTGTTCACAGCCTTTTGCTCCAAAAAATCCTAACTTTATGCTTGTATGTATTGTAGCTGTGTATTTTGTGTTTTGACTGTCTGCTTTGTGAATGTGCATCATGCCCCACTACTAGTTATGGCTCTGGTTCTCACTCCTATTGCTAGAATTTGATACTACTATGGAAATAAAGCCCTAGATCATTAACTTTTCTTTTAATGGAAATCATATTTACAATGTTTCTTGCAATACTTTTTATAGATTCTCAGTAGCGACATGTCTTGACTTTGTACGTTAGTTGGACATTTATGGAAGAATAGAAACAAAAATGGTATCACTTAATTAAAACAAATTATGTTGTTTATTTGGTGTTCAAATTGGTAGATACATCCATGCACCTGAATATGCTAGTTTAGCCATTATGTTTGTTAATTATAAGAGTGAAACTGCGACTCTAGATCAAGCTAACATTACAGAACTTGCAACATTCCCAAACTAAGATCAGGATATTAAATGACCTAATTAAGTTAGGTGGTCTCATCGTTGAAGGAATTGAGTTTCAATTTAGGACGAAATTCAATTCCTTCAATAATGAGGCCACCTAATTCATAATTAGGATGTTTAATCTCAATCAATCTCTCTAAAAAAAGACCACTACCTTCCTTGCTATTAAAATTTCTCAATTCTATTTCCATCCATCCATCTCCTCTTACTTTGGGAAATGTTGAAAGTTCCACACTATTGGCTTGTTCTTCGGTCACACTTTCACTCTTATAATTGACAAACGCAATATCTAAATAAGCATATTCAAGTCCATTGGACGTATTTACCAATTGACTCACCAAATATGCAATATAATCTGTCTTTGGAGACACCATTTTCATTTCTATACTTCTACAAATATCCGACGAATGTACAAAGCCAAGATATCCTGCTTCTAAGAATCTGAAAAAGTATTGCAAGAACATTTTTAAATATAATTTTATATAAAAGGGGAATTAATGATGTAGTTAATCTCCTTAGTAGGTACCATATGTGAACTTGAGCTTGTGCACTTTGGGTACAAAATGGTTAAAAACAAAAAACTTTTAAAAGTCTAAGTTATCTATAGTATTGTATGTGCAATTTAACTTGTTATAGAAAACTTTTCTTGTTACCATCAAATTAGTTAATAAGAACCTACGCACTATCTGAATTTCCATAGTATAAAGACCATTATTCGTGGGAGGGAGAAGTGTTAAAGGTGACTCATTTCAAGGGTGCAAAATGACTTTTCTTAACTGCAAAGGTATCCTTACTATTTTTGTTGTATGCTAATTGATCCTCAGTGATTAATAAGAAAAAATATTAAGGAGTTTATAGGCTTTAGTCGAAGACTATTTCCTAGGGTTGATCCATCTTATTCAGTCTATAATAACTAGTATCAAATCACGTTTATTAACGCTCAAGGATACAACTTAAAGTAATAGCTTGGTAGAGAGCCAAAAGTGGTGGCTTGGAGTAAGAAGGGGTGCTTTCTGTGAATAACTGATGAGAGTGATGGTGTGGATCCAAAAGAAGTTTATTTTGGGAATTGTTAGGAATAATTGGTTACTCAACAACTAGAACTTCATTATTACCAAGTGATATTCTAAAAGTTTTCATGATTTAAAAAACTAAGGGACCTAGTAGGGAACCTCGTTCAATGAGGGAATGGGAGTTTTCTTATTTGAAAAGGACAATCGTAAAAAGAAATCTACAACTACTACAATAGTTGGTGTGCGTCTGTTTGTAGAGTAGAAAAATGTCAGCTAATGATATCACTCGAAGAGTTTGTGTCTATCCTATATATGTCTCGTCTCTAATGACACAACCTAGTTTTCCCAATTCTAAATTTTCACAAAAGCAAAAGCCGTTCTCTTAAGAACAATATGAGACCTGATAGAGTTATCTTCATTCTTAGTTGCTTTAGGTTTATACTTTTGTGCTTATCATTTGTAGATATATTCTTGAGTTATAAAGAAACTATATCACTCTCGAGTTTTCTAAGATATAGCTATATTGAGTTCTTGAATCCTAGATCGACTAGAGCTGGTTAGTTTAATGGGCAACAGAGTTGTTGCTTTATTTTTGTTTAACAGAGTTGTTACAGTAAAGGGGAAGGGATTAAGAGTTTAATTTGTAGGTTGTGTGAGTTTGGAATGTAAATCTTTGCTCTTTGATGATAATAGAGTTGGATTGAAATCCTGTGAGACGAATTCTGGTTTATTTCTATCTTGAGCAAGGGGTTCTGTGTAAACTCTTGTATTCTTTATTTTAAGTCCTTTTATGTTTTATACAGATCTTGCTTGGGCAAGGAATATAGTCTATTGATTGTGGTGGATGCAAATACGCTATCACTAAGTATAAACCAACTTTGGTCTTACAACTCTTTACTCTCAATTTTGCTTTTGCATTCTCTCTTAAGTTCACATCTTTTCTACTTCTTTCTTGAGTACACAGTCTTTATATGAGTACATGTTCAACTCTTAACCACCTCTATTTATAAGTAGTGATAAAAGGATCTAGTGAATATAATATTCTACAACTAGTGAAAGTAATAATCAAAAGCGCCGGGGCATGTGAGGTTCGGCACATGAGTAGCATTTCAAAAATACAATGTTGGAAACTTTACTGTTTAGGTTGTGCAGACCATACATGCCCTAGTAGAGTTCATACTTCTATTGTACATGTACAATATATGGCTAATTTCTCATCTATAGTTGCTCCTGCAAGTCATTTTTCTTTGTCAGAGTGAGAGATGACGAGTTCTTCCGTTGATTACTTTTTTTCTTCAGCTATATAAGAGGTCTCTTAATCCTTTGCTTCTTATCTACCATCTTTCTTGTTTCGAGAAGAAGTGGCTATGTTACCTTAAGCTTTTTTGTATCAACAATATTTAATGTAGTGTCCACCGGAGAACTTGTCCCTTTGTCAGTAGTTGAAACCTTGGTTTACCTACTTGTTTGCTCACTGGATTGTTTGATGTTGATTCTTTTGGTCTCCCCATGGCTGTAATCATCTCTTTTTATCCCATTTTCAATAGCCTTGTCGTTTGTCCAAGAGCGCATTACCAAGCTTGGACAATAATTGTGTGTCAATTATCTCTCATTTACTAGATAGAGAAATACTAAGGGGTAGATAGGTTTCACTGGACTCTCCCATCTGATAGACCAACTAGTTTTTTTGGTTGTTCTCTTCTACTTAATAGATTAGTCTTTTCGGTTAGACTCTCATGTTCAATTTATCACAAGTCTATAGTAATTTAACTTGTTATAGCAGTTTATGAATCTCTTTTATAAGTTACCATGTCAGACTTGATATGAAAATTGCATATTGCTAGATTAACCTAATTTGATAATACAAGTTATTCTCTGTCCTCTCAGTGTACATAACATAAATTCCTTTGATAATACAAGTTATTCTCTGTCCTCTCAGTGTACATAAAATAAATTCTAATTAAAAATGAATTCCTTTAATCAATAAAACTAAAGAGACAATCTTGATAATAATCAAGCAAATAACTAGACAACTTTTGAAATAAATGGGCAAAAAGAGAGAAAGAACGAGTACATTCCTAAAACATTTACAAGAAATTCAAGAGCAATGAAGTTGTAGATCAAATTAATAAAACTAAAAGAGATAAACCTAGAATTAGGGCGTTTCTTCCATTTCCAAAATTGTGTGTGATCATTCCCCGAAACTATAAGCTCTATGGTGGTATCATAAAACATTTCTTTCCACTATGCTTATCGAGAGAAAAACTCTAAGAAAAAAAGACTTCAAAAATTATTCAAAACATATCGTATTGTATTTATCATCCAATTAATCAAAATAAATATTATATTTAAAATAATAGTATGATAGCTGACAACCATCCAAAGGCACATTGTTCAATTTTATAAATAATCTAAATTTTTGAGAGTGAAACACAATAAAACATTTTGTTAGCTCTCCTAACAATAAAACATTTGAATGGTTGTTAGCTATCATATTGTTATTTTAAATATAATATTTCTTTTGAATTAATTGGATGATAAATACATGATGATATACTTGAATAATTTTTGAAGATTTTTCCTCAGAGTTTTTTTCTCAATAAGCATACTGGGAAGAATTGTTCTATGATACCACCTAGAGAGCTTAGAGTTTCGGGGAATGGTCACACTCACTTTTGGAAATGGAAGGAACACTCTAATTCTAGGTTCATGTCTTTTAATTTTATTAATTTGATCTGCAACTTTATCGCTCTTGAATTTCTTGTAAATGTTTTAGGAATGTACTCTTTATTACTCTCTTTTTGCCGTACACTCTGAGGATAAAGAATAACCTGCGTTATCAAATTAGGTTAATCTATTAATCTGTAATTTTCATATCAAGTCCGATATAGTAACCTATAAAATAGATTAAGAACCTATTTAACAAGTTAAATTACTATAGAGTTGTTATAAATTGAACAGGAGAGTCTAATCGAAAAGACTAATCTATTAAGTAGGAGAGACCAACCGAAAAAACTAGTAGATCTATCAGGTGGGAGAGCCCACTAAATTGTATCTACCCCTTAATATTTCTCTATCTAGTTAATTAGAGATAATTGACACACAATTATTGTCCAAGCTTGGTAATACGCTCAAGGATAATGAGTTGTACGCCAAATTATCAAAATCTGAGTTCTAGCTTAAATCGGTATCATTTTTGGACCATGTTGTTAAGAACTGGACTAGATCCATCTCTCCTACTGCCACAAGGAGTTTTCTGGGTTTGGCTGGTTACTACCGTAGATTTGTTGAGAGAGATTCTATTTTATAACCTTGCTATTGACTAAGCTGGGCTCAAAATAAAGTGAAGTTTCAGGGGTCCAACGAATGTGAGAAGAGTTTTCAAGAGTTGAAAACCAGATTGATGACTCTACTAGTGTTGACTCTACCTGAGAGGGCTGATGATTTTGTGATCTACTGTGATGTTACTAGAGTGGGATTGAGATGTGTTCTGATGAAAAGAGGTAAGGTCATAGCTTATGCTTCCAGGCAATTTAAGAACCATAAGAGGAACTATCCAATTCACGACTTAGAATTGGTTGTGGTGGTATTTGCAGTAAAGATTTGGCACCACTACTTAAATGGAGCATATGTCGATGTATTCACATACCACAAGAGCCTGCAATATGTATTCACCCAAAAAGAGTTTAACTTAAGGTAGAGGAGATGGCTTGAGCTTCTCAAGGACTACGACATGAGCATCCTCTACCATCTAGGTAAAGCTAATATGATTGCTGAAGCTCTTAGTAGGTTGTCTAAGGGAAGCACTGCTCATATGAAAGAAGGGAAGAAAGAGTTAGCTAAAGAGGTGCACAGACTAGCGCAATTGGGAGTTCAATTACATGAATCTGGTGAAGGTAGAATTCTTGTGCATAATGGGTCTAAACCATCTCTTGTGGTAGATGTAAAGGAGAAGTAAGACCAATATCCAATCTTACTCCAATTAAAGGAAGATGTATATAAGTAGAAAGTAATGATTTTTGTTAAAGGAGGAGATGAGCTATTGAGATACCAAAGTAGATTGTATATTTCATATGTTGACGGTATTCGAGAAAGGATCATGTTAGAAGCCCATAACTCTAGATATTCTATCCGTCTAGGGTCTACCAAAATGTATGGTGACTTGAGAAAGGTTTATTGGTGGAGCGAGATGAAGAGAGAAATTGCAGACATTGTATCTAAATGCCCAAACTGCCAGCAAGTAAAAGTTGAGCACCAAGGCCAGGTGGAGTAGCCCAGAATTTTCAAATTCCAAAATGGAAGTAGGTGATAATCAAATGGATTTCATCATAGGCTTATGAGGTCTCGCAGACAGCATGATTTAATCTGGTGATTGTTGATAGGATGACTAAATCAACCGACTTCTTGGAGGTAAAAAACTATTAATATGGCAGAGGACTATGATCAATTGTATATTTGAGAGATTATTAGATTGCATGGAGTTCCTTTGTCCATCATATCAAAAAGAGGAGCTCAATTCACTGCCCAATTCTGGAAGTCTTTTAAAAAAGGCTTGGGTTCAAAGGTGAACCGTAGTACTACTTTTCACCCTCAGACTGATGGTCAGGCGAAGCATACAATATAGACCTTGGAGGACATGTTGAGAGCTTGTGTCATCGACTTCAAAGGTAATTGGGATGACCACTTCCCTCTGATTGAGATTGCCTACAACAACAACTTTCATTCTAGCATCCAAATGGTTCCTTATGAGGCCCTTTATAGTAAAAGATGTAGATCACTGATTAGATGGTTCGAGGTAGGTGAAGCAGGGCAGGCTCTTCGTGGACCTATTCGTATGATTTTTTTTGGAAAGGTACGCTTGACCCCCTATAGCGCCAAATTCCCTGGGCTAACACCCATATAAAACTGTCAAAATCATCTGTTTCCTGTTTTGTGGCCCATAAAATCCTACCTGGTGTCTATCATCATTAGGCTACCTGGGCCTCTTGCCGGGCTCATTATGGACCCACTCATATGATTTTTTGAGAAAGTTATGCCGGAACACCTTGCAGCTCTAGATTTCGTGGGCTAACACCCACAGAAAACTGGCAAAAATGCTTGTTTTCTGTTCCTTGGCACATAAAATCCTACTAAGCGTCCCTGTCGTCGCTGGGCCACCTAGGCCTCTTGTTGGGCTCGATGTGGACCCGCTCTTATTATTTTTGGAAAAGTTGCATAGGACCCCCTTGCAGCGCCAGATTTCGTGGGCCTACACCCACAGAAAACTATCAAAATTAACTATTCACTTTTCCTTGGCCCATTAAAATCCCACCAGGCGTCCCCCATTGCCGTCAGGCCACCTGGGCCTCTTGTCGAGCTCATTACAGACCCATTTGTATGATTCTTTGAGAAAGTTGCATTGGGGCCCCCTACAGCTCCAGATTCCGTGGGATAACACCCACAGAAAATAGCTGAATTCTCTTGTTTCCTTTTCCTTGCCTATAAAATCGTACAAGGTATCCCCTGTCGCCGCCGGGCTAGCTGGGCCTCTTGCAGGGCTCGTTGCGGACCACCTATATGATTTTTCAGGAAAGTTGCATTGGAGCCCTCTGTAGCGCCAGATTCTGTGGGCTAACACCCACAGAAAACTACCAAAATCACATGTTTCCTGTTCTTTGGCCCATAAAACCTTACCAGGGGTCTCCCATCACCCCTAGGCCTCCTTGGCCTTTTATCGGGGTCGTTACGGACACACACGTATGATTTTTCAAGAAAGTTACGCCTGACCCCCCTACAACACTAGATTTAGTGGGTTAACACCCACAGAAAACTGTCGAAATCGTCTATTTCTGTTCCTTGGCCAATAAAATCCTACCAGGCGTCCCCCGCCGCCGCTGGGTTAGCTGGACCTCTTGACGGGCTCGTTTCAGACCACTCATTTGATTTTTCGAGAAAGTTGCGTTGGACCCCCTTGTAGCGCCAGATTTTATGGGCTAACACCCACAAAAAATAATCAAAATCGTTCGTTTCCTGTTCTTTGGCTAATAAAATTCTGCGAGGCGTCACCTGCCGTCGCCCGACCGCTTGGGCCTCTGTCCGGGCTCATTGCGGATCCACTCGTATGATTTTTTGAGAAAGTTGCGCCGGGGCCCATGCCAAATTCTGTGGGTGTTGCTGAAATAACCTGTTTCTTTTCCTTGGCCCATAAAATCCTACTACGCATCTTTCGTCGCCACGGAGCCACCTGGATCTCTTGTCGGGCTCGTTGCGGATCCACTCATATGATTTTTTGAGAAAGTTGCGTTTGACCCCCTTACAACGCTATCGATCAAATATGAGTTAAGTAAAAATGAATAAAATACCTAACCTGACTCATATTTTAAATGGGTAAAAATAAATTACCTAATGGATACAATGAGTAAATATGGATACTCCTATTATAATAGGGATCAGGTTAAAAGTTTGAAAAATAAATCATTTTTAGCCATTTCTTACCCCTCCACCCTGACTCCCCCTCCACCGCATCCCCCACTCTTGAGGGGCCCCTACACAAACTAAAATATAAAAGAAAATTTAATTTTTAAAAAAAAAATTAAAAATTTTACCCCCGACCCAAGCTCCCTGCCCCTCCTGCCCCCCTCCTCATATCACCCAACCCCCCCCAAAAGTAAATGAATTAATATATTTTCTTCAAAAAATAATCTTAATCCTTTTTACCTCTAACTTCCGCCCCCAACCCCCGAGCGTCTCCTCACCCCCAACCCCACCAAAAAAAAATGTAATTTATTTTTTTAAAAATATATAATTTTTTGAGAACCCCACCCCTACCCCCAAATAGGGGTGCGCAAAAATCGAATTGACAGATTAACTGAACCTGTAAAAACGTTATTGTTTTATTATTTTTTTCCTTGGTCTGTCATGTGAATAGTGCAATGTTTACATTTTTATACAAATAAACCTAGAAAAGTAAGGCAACAATGAAAGAAAAAAAAAATCTATAAATAATACTCCCTCCGTCCCATTTTATGTGGCACCCTTTGACTTGACATGGTGTTTAAGAAAAAAAAAAAGGAAGGCTTTTAAAACTTGTGGTCTAAAATCATTCTTAAATATTTGTGTGACTGAGAATCATTTCATTAAGGGTAAAAAGAGACTTTGAAAGGTAAATTATTTCCAATTAGAGTAAGGTAATATTTTTTTGGAGACGAATAAAAAAAATGCTACATAAAATGAAACAGAGCGAGTACAAGTTATTTGAGAACTTAAGAGCACAATTCATTTATGTCAACATGTTTACGTAGGCCCGACTCTTTCTAGGAGACTTTTAGTCCAATCACACATTTTTATGCCAAAAATAGAAATTTTCTCGTACTTCTAATTTTATTTATATAATATTCGTCTTCTAGTCAAATTTAAAACAAAACAAACATAGGCTTATCTGTACTTATGACTATAATTAACAATATAGATTTTTAAAATCTCTTCCTTTCTGAATCATATACAAGACTAGGAACAAAAATAACTTTGGTTCCATTTCTTAGTTATAAACTTCTACAAAATTTTGGCATGAAATTGCTCCAATGAATGATTTTGAAGGGGTGCATATGAAATTATTTCAAAAAAACAACCCTAACGGGTGTAGTAAGAGCAACAACTTTATCAAAAGGATTCAAATTTGTTGTAAAAATCAGATGAAATTTGGAGAAATTATTTGCCCTCTGATTATCAAGAAATAATTTATAGATCTAGTATTCCTCCTATTTGCAACACCAAAAAGGAGCTATTTTTCAGTCTTGGTGATTCTCCCATTCTATTTGATGGAAGCAAACTGGTAAAATCCCATTTTGATTTGATTACTTTTTATGATTTTTTGTTTTGTAACATTTATCTAAGTCATTTTGTGTGTATGCACCAAAATTATTTATTAGGTTCCTTCTACCTCTCACCAGAAGTGAATCCAAGATTAATAAGATTTATGGATTCTATTTTCAAAAGGTTCTTAACATTGAACCAATTATAGTTTTAAAGTTGCGGGTTCATATCTACTATTTTTGCATTTATTATGATTTTGCAGACAAAAAATTATGTTCTGCAATTTGTGAAAGTAGTTTTTTTACCCCCTCCCTAAGAGTTCTCACCCTCTCTTGTTCTCTTGGTGACTTGAACCCACAAACTTAGTGTTGATATAAGGAGTGTTTACCATAATAATAACTTTCTCTTGTCGATATGGAAGTATACTCTACATATATAAAAAGATATGAAGTCTATATCGGCTTCTACCTCTCACCAATACAGGTACCAATTAATGGTGGAGTTAGAATTTAGAAATTCATATAAGGAAATTAAAAAGGATAATAGGTAGCACACTTAGTATTTGAATTTATTGCTACTAAATTAGAATTTTGGATTTAACCGTTCATATATAATTTTTAAAAATTATTTTTATCCTATATGCGTCAATGTAATTTTGAGCAAAGGGATTCAATCAAAAAATTGGATGTCATTTAGCTCTACTCATATATCAAGGAACTCTGCAACTTAAGCGTGTGCAAAAAAATCATTTAGTTTTTATATCTTTACTGAAATTTGTAATTTAATCTCTTATCATCCTCAATCCATTTCATTGATCACTTACTATATCTTTTTTGATTTATTTTTACTTTTTGATATTTTTCTTAGTAGATGCCACTTAAAAGATCAAACAAATCATGTTTTATTGTATTTCACTCTTGAAAATTTAGATTATTTATAAAATTTACCAATGTGCCTTTGGATAGTTGTTAGCTATCATATTGTATCATATTATTATTTTAAATCTAATATTTGTTTTGATTTGTTGGATCATAAATACAACACAACACATTTTGAATAATTGTTAAAGATTTTCATTCGCAGAGTTTTTTCCTAAGCATAGGGGGAAGAAGTATTTTATTATACCACCAAGAGATCTTATAGTTTCGGGGAATTATCACACACACTTTTGGAAATTGAAAGAACACTCTAATTCCAGGTTTATCTCTTTTAGTTTTACAGCTCTGTGGCCTGTCTCATGTTTCTTTGATGGAAATGTGATAGGATAAAGTACCCACTGATATGCATTTTTGCGTTTCCGCTAATTTTAATGAAAGAATGAATGTAATGAGGTCAAGTTGTTCGCTTGGGGAGTATCAATAGTCTCTGAGTGCCAGTTACATCTAAGGTATCCTCCCGGGTCGTGACACTTAAGTCATGAAAATGAAAAGGTGTGAGTTATGGAGTTGATTTTACAATAATAATATGTTATGATTACTATTAAATATTTAATTAATTACACATATTTTATTAATTAAATATTTTATAATATTTTTATTTAGTATAGGAACAAAATGATAATCCAACTTTCAAGCTAGAATTTTCCTAGTTCCATGCTAATTCATACACATTTTTAAAATAAAATAAACAATACCAAAGTTGGTACATGAAAATTTACCCAAAGTTTCATTTGAACAGATACAAGCTCAAACATGATTGTGAAAATAGTTCGAGCCTGTCAAGTAACAAAGCTAAATTTAGCTACATAATTAAGCATCATATGTACATATATCACGAATCAATAAAATTGTGATGAATAATTTTGTTCCGTCCATCCGTCTAGAATATTAATTTTAAAATTGATATAATAAATTGAGGTATAACAGTTTTCAAAGTACTCTTTAATAAGAAGAAATTGTAGGGTTTTTTCTATAATTATGATTTTAGCCTATTGTTTTATTGTTTTGTTTTTAAATTTTTGTTTTGTAAGCGGATTTAGCTTATAGTATATGTTGAATTCAATGCAAGTCCTTTCAATTTCTTCATTAATATTTAGAATGTTATATAAAAAAGTATAATTATTATTTAATAGTTAATTAATTAAATATTTTATAAAATTTAATTTAATGTAGGAGTAAAATGGTAATTCAACTTTTAACTTTATTGCTTCTCACTTTTAGTTATACTAGTCTTTGGCACGTGCGTTGCAAGTGAGTCCAATACTAAATTGTGTAGAGCCATTATACATACACACATATATACACAAATTGTGTAGAGCCATTATACAGACACATATATATACATATATACTATTGAAGATTCTCTTGCTAACTTTTCTATTTCGAGAAATATTAAGTGATATAACCATCAACATCAAACTTGTCTAGAAATAACTAGTAAGCAATAAGCCCATAAAAAGATAACATGAAAATTCAACAGGAGAAAAATAACATCTCCAAGTTATACACTTGGATTTATTGTACAGTGCAATAAGCTCATAAAAGGATAACATGAAAATTGAACAAGAGAAAAATAGCACCTCCAAGTTATAGACTTGAATTTATTTTACAGATAAATATCTCTAATTCACACTAATTGCATTGTGTTACTATCAATGAAAACTTAACCAAGCAATCATTATAGAAGATCACATTTAAGTAGATTAAAGTTATAGATGTGATAAATTCCTTCTTAGAATAATCTGGTTCAATTTAATAAATGATATTATATATTATTACGATAACACTATACAAAAGTAAGCTTCATCTAGCAATGTTATATTTGCAAAAGTTTGATTGCTAAATTGATGCATAATGATATAATAGCATGATAAAGCGTAGAAAACAGAAGTAACCAAAAACAAAGATGTCAAAGTAATAATAGTGACATATATAATTCCCTAGCAATAGTATATTTGTAGTAAAAAGAAAGACAAATTAGGATAAGGAGTTGAAAGACAAATTAGGATAAGGAGTTGACAAAAATTATTCTGTTGTGGATATTTATAACGAGAGACAAGTAAGGAATCTGAAAAAGTTATCTTACAAAGTTAACAGGTGGGAAGCTAAAAAATATACCAACTCAAAGGGCAATAGTAAATGAAAAGGCAGCTTAAAATTAAACATTAGTGCAATAAAAAACTGCAGCCATCTTTCTCTTCCTTTTCTTAAGTACTCTCTTAATGAACATGAGTTATGAAAATGAAGAGGTATAAGTTATGGATTTGATGTTTATAATAATC
>DF361314.1:56825-68986 GCA_000787875.1 Solanum virginianum | reverse complement strand
ATCTGATAGACCGACTAGTTTGTTTGGTTGGTCTCTTCTACTTAATAGATTAGTCTTTTCGGTTAGGCTCTCATGTTCAATTTATAACAAGTCTATAGTAATTTAGCTTGTTATAGCAGGTTATGAATCTCCTTTATAGGTTACCATGTCAGACTTGATATGAAAATTGCATATTGATAGATTAACATAATTTGATAATACAAGTTATTCTCTGTCCTCTCGGTATACATAACATAAATTCTAATTAAAAATGAATTCCTTTAATTAATAAAACTAAAGAGACATTCTTGATAATAATCAAGCAAATAACTAGACAACTTTTGAAATAAATGGGCAAAAAGAGAGAAAGAACGAGTATATTCCTAAAACATTTACAAGAAACTCAAGAGCAATGAAGTTGTAGATCAAATTAATAAAACTAAAAGAGATAAACCTGGAATTAGGGTGTTCCTTCCATTTCCAAAAGTGAGTGTGATCATTCCCCAAAACTATAAGCTCCTTTGGCAGTACCGTAAAACATGTCTTTCCACTATGCTTATCGAGAGAAAAACTCTGAGAAAAAAAGACTTCAAAAATTATTCAAAACATATTGTATTGTATTTATCATCCAATTAATCAAAATAAATATTATATTTAAAATAATAGTATGATAGCTAACAACCATCCAAAGGCACATTGTTCAATTTTATAAATAATCAAAATTTTGGAGAGTGAAACACAATAAAATATTTTGTTAGCGCTCCTGACAATAAAACATTTGAATGGTTGTTAGCTATCATATCGTTATTTTAAATATAATATTTCTTTTGATTAATTGGATGATAAATACAAGTTGATATATTTTGAATAATTTTCAAAGTTTTTTTTCTCAGAGTTTTTTTCTCAATAAGCATAGTGGGAAGAAGTGTTCTTGATACCACCTAGAGAGTTTAGAGTTTCGGGGAATGATCACACACACTTTTGGAAATGGAAGGAACACTCTAATTCCAGGTTCATGTCTTTTAATTTTATTAATTTGATCTACAACTTCATCGCTCTTGAATTTCTTGTAAATGTTTTAGGAATGTACTCTTTATTTCTCTTTTTTTGCCCATTTATTTCAAAGATTGTGTAGTTATTTGCTTGGTTATTATAACAATTGTCTCTTTATTTTTATTGATTAAAGGAATTCATGTTTAATTAGAATTTATATTATGTACACTCTGAGGATAAAGAATAACCTGCGTTATCAAATTAGGTTAATCTATCATTCTGTAATTTTCATATCAAGTCTGATATAGTAACCTATAAAATAGATTAAGAACCTATTTAACAAGTTAAATTACTATAGAGTTGTTATAAATTGAACAGGAGAGCCTAATCGAAAAGACTAATCTATTATGTAGGAGAGACCAACCGAAAAAACTAGTAGATGTATCAGGTGGGAGAGCCCAGTAAATTGTAACTACCCCTTAATATTTCTCTATCTAGTTAATTAGAGATAATTGATACACAATTATTGTCCAAGCTTGGTAATGTGCTCAAGGATAATGAGTTGTACGTCAAATTTTCAAAATGTGAGTTCTAGGTTAAATCGGTATCATTTTTGGACCATGTTGTCTCGGGCGATAGTATTTGATATATGGAAGATTGAAGCAGTTAAGAACTGGCCTAGATCCATCTCTCCAACTGATATAAGGAGTTTTTTGGGTTTGGCTGGTTACTACTGTAGATTTATTGAGGGGGATTCTATTTTATAACCTCGCCATTGACTAAGCTGTGCTCAAAATAAAGCGAAGTTTCTGGGGTCCGACGAATGTGAGAAGAGTTTTCAATAGTTGAAAACCAGATTGATGACTCTACTAGTGTTGACTCTACCTGAGGGGGCTGATGATTTTGTGATCTACTGTGACGCTACTAGAGTGGGATTGAGATGTGTTCTGATGAAAAAAGGTATAGCCATAGCTTATGCTTCCAGACAATTTAAGAACCACAAGAGGAATTATCCAACTCACGTCTTAGAATTGGTTATGGTGGTATTTCCAGTAAAGATTTGGCGCACTTCTTAAATAGAGCATATGTCGATGTATTCACATACCACAAGAGCCTACAATATGTATTCACCCAAAAAGAGTTTAACTCAAGGTAGAGGAGATGGCTTGAGCTGCTCAAGGACTACGACATGAGCATCCTCTACTGTCTAGATAAAGCTAATGTGATTACTGAAGTTCTTAGCAGGTTGTCTATGGGAAGCACTACTCATATGAAAGAAGGGAAGAAAGAGTAAGCCAAAGAGGTGCACAGACTAGCGCAATTGGGAGTTCAATTACATGAATCTGGTGAAGGTAGAATTCTTGTGCATAATAGGTCTAAATCATCTCTTGTGGTAGAAGTAAAGGAGAAGCAAGACCAATATCCAATCTTACTCCAATTGAAGGAAGATGTACATAAGTAGAAAGTAATTATTTTTGTTAAAGATGAGCTATTGAGATACCAAAGTAGATTGTGTGTTTCATATGTTGACGGTATTCGAGAAAGGATCATGTTAGAAGCCCATAACTCTAGATATTCTATCCATCTAGGGTCTACCAAAATGTACCATGACTTGATAAAGGTTTATTGGTGGAGCGGGATGAAGAGAGATATTGCAAATATTGTATCTAAATGCCCAAACTGCCAACAAGTAAAAGTTGAGCACCAAGGCCAGGTGGAGTAGCCCAGAATTTTGAAATTCCAAAATGGAAGTGAGAGATAATCAAATGGATTTCATCATAGGCTTACGAGGTCTTGCAAACAGCATGATTTAATCTGGGTGATTGTTGATAGGATGACTAAACAACCCACTTCTTGGAGGTAAAAGACTATTAATATGGCAGAGGACTATGATCAATTGTATATCCGAGAGATTGTCAGATTGCATGGAGTTCCTTTGTCCATCATATCAAATAGAGGAGCTCAATTCACTGCCCAATTTTGGAAGTCTTTTAAAAAAGGCTTGGGTTCAAAGGTGAACCTTAGTACTACTTTCCACCCTCAGACCGATGGTCAGGCAGAGCATACAATACAGACCTTGGAGGACATGTTGAGATCTTGTGTCATCGACTTCAAAGGCAATTAGGATGACCACTTCCCTCTGATTGAGATTGCCTACAACAACAACTTTCATTCGAGTATCCAAATGGCTCCTTATGAGGCCCTTTATCGTAAAAGATGTAGATCACCGATTAGATGGTTTGAGGTAGGTGAAGCAGGGTTGATTGAGCCAGAACTGGCACACCACGCTATGGAGAAGGTAAAGATTATCTAAGAGAGATATATTCCTTTTTTTGGGCACTTCGTGGACCCACTCATATGATTTTTTTGGAAAGATACGCTTGACCCCCCTACAGCGCCAAATTCCCTGGGCTAACACCCATAGAAAACTGTAGAAATTGTTTGTTTCCTATTCCGTGGCCCATAAAATCCTACCTAGTGTCTATTATCATTGGGCCACCTGGGCCTCTTGCCGAGCTCGTTATGAACCCACTCATATGATTTTTCTAGAAAGTTGTGCCGAAACACCTTGCAGTGCTAGATTCCGTGGGCTAACACCCACAGAAAACTGGTGAAAATGCCTGTTTCTTGTTCCTTGGCACATAAAATCCTACCAGGCGTCCCTGCCGCCGCCGAGCCACCTGGGCCTCTTGTTGGGCTCAATATGGACCCACTCTTATTATTTTTTGGAAAGGTTACATAGGACCCCCTTGCGGCGCCAGATTTCGTGGGCCTACACCCACTGAAAACTACCAAAATCGACTGTTCACTTTTCCTTGGCCCATAAAATCCTACCAGGCATGCCCCGCTGCCATCAGGCCACCTGGGCCTCTTGTCGAGCTTGTTATAGACCCATTTGTATGATTCTTTAAGAAAGTTGCATTGGGCCTCCCTGCAGGTCCAGATTCCGTGGGCTAACACCCATAGAAAACTGCTGAAATCTCTTGTTTCCTTTTCCTTGCCTATAAAATCGTACAAGGTGTCCCCTGCCGCCGCCGGGCTAGCTAGGCCTCTTGCAGCGCTCATTGCGGACCACCTCTATGATTTTTCAGGAAATTTGCATTGGAGCCCTCTGTAGCGCCAGATTCTATGGGCTAACACCCACAGAAAACTGCCAAAATCGCATGTTTGCTGTTCTTTGGCCCATAAAACCTTACCAGGGGTCCCCCGTCACCTTGGGCTACCTTGGCCTCTTGTTGGAGTCATTGCAGACCCACTCGTATGATTTTTCAAAAAAGTTGTGCCTGACCCCGCTACATCACTAGATCTAGTGGGCTAACACCCACAGAAAATTGTCAAAATCATCTGTTTCCTGTTCCTTGGCCAATAAAATCCTACCAGGCATCCCCCACCTCCACCGGGCCAGCTGGACCTCTTGATGGGCTCGTTGCAGACCACTCATTTGATTTTTTGAGAAAGTTGCGTTGGACCCCCTTGTAGCGCCAGATTCTATAGGCTAACATCCACAGAAAACTACCAAAATTGTTTGTTTCCTGTTCTTTGGCCCATAAAATCCTGCGAGGCGTCCCCCGTCGCTGCCCGATCGCTTGGGCCTTTGTCCGGGCTCATTGTGGATCCACTCGTATGATATTTTGAGAAAGTTGCGTCAGGGCCCCTTGCAGTGCCAAATTTTGTGGGTGTTGCCGAAATAGCCTGTTTCTTTTCCTTGACCCATAAAATTCTACCACGCGTCCCCCGTTGCCACGGGGCCACCTGGGTCTCTTGTCGGGCTCGTTGCGGACCCACTCCTATGATTTTTTGAGAAAGTTGTGTCTGACCCCCTTGCAGCGCTATCGATCAAATATGAGTTAAGTAAAAATGAATAAAATACCCAACCCTACTCATATTTTAAATGGGTAAAAATGAATTACTCAATGGATACAATGAGCAAATATGGATATCCATATTATAGTAGGGATCATGTTAAAAGTTTCAAAAATAAATCATTTTTAGTCATTTCTTACCCCTCCACCCCGACCCCCCCCTCCACCGCATCCCCCACCCTTGAGAGCCCCCTACACAAACTAAAATGTAAAAGAAAATTCAATTTTTTCCCCCCATCACATCACCTGACTCCCCCCCCCCTCGAAAAGCAAATGAATTAATATATTTACTTCAAAAAATAATCTTAATCCTTTTTACCTCTAACTTCCGCCCCCAACCCCCGAGGGTCTCCTCACCCCCAACCCCACCCAAAAAAAATGTAATTTATCTTTTAAAAAATATATAATTTTTTGAGAACCCCACGCGTACCTCCAAATAGGGGTGTGCAAAAATCGAACCGATCGATTAACTGAACCTGTAAAAACATTATTGCTTTATTGTTATTTTCCTTGGTCTGTCATATGAATAGTGAAATGTTTACATTTTTATACAAATAAACCTAGAAAAGTAAGGCAACAATGAAAGAAAAAAAATCTATAAATAATATTCTCTCTGTCCAATTTTATGTGGCATCCTTTGACTTGACACGGTGTTTAAGAAAAAAAAGGAAGACTTTAAAAACTTGTGATCTAAAATCATTCTTAAATATTTGTGTGACTGAGAATCATTTCATTAAGAGTAAAAATGGACTTTGAAAGGTAAATTATTTTCAATTAGAATAAGGTGATATTTTTTTGAAGACAAATAAAAAAATGCTACTTAAAATGAGACAGAGCGAGTACAAGTTATTTGAGAACTTAAGAGCACAATTCATTTATGTCAACATGTTTACGTAGGCCCGACTCTTTCTAGGAGACTTTTAGTCCAATCACACATTTTTATGCCAAAAATAGAAATTTTCTCGTACTTCTAATTTTATTTATATAATATTCGTCTTCTAGTCAAATTTGAAACAAAACAAACATAACTATAGGCTTATCTGTACTTATGATTATAATTAACAATATAGATTTTTAAAATCTCTTCCCTTAATCATATACAAGACTAGGAACAAAAATAACTTTGGTTCCATTTCTTAGTTATAAATTTCTATAAAATTTTGGCATGAAATTGCTCCAATGAATTATTTTGAAGGGGTGCATATGAAATTATTTCAAAAACAACCCCAACGGGTGTAGTACGAGCAACAATTTTATCAAAAGGATTCAAATTTGTTGTAAAAATCAGATGAAATTTGGAGAAATTATTTGCCCTCTGATTACCAAGAAATAATTTATAGATCTAGTATTCCTCCTATTTGCAACACCAAAAAGGAGCTATTTTTTAGTCTTGGTGATTCTCCCATTCTATTTGATGGAAGCAAA
Source organism: Solanum virginianum (assembly GCA_000787875.1). Lineage (NCBI taxonomy): Eukaryota > Viridiplantae > Streptophyta > Magnoliopsida > Solanales > Solanaceae > Solanum > Solanum virginianum. Next base: position 62,726 of record DF361314.1, on the reverse strand, counting down.
CAGGTAAAATCCCATTTTGATTTGATTATTTTTTATGATTTTTTGTTTTGTAACATTAGTATCTAAGTCATTTTGTGTGTATGTACCAAAATTATTTATTAGGTTCCTTTTACTTCTCACCAGAAGTGAATCCAAGATTAATAAGATTTATGGATTCTATTTTCAAAAGGTTCTTAACATTGAACCAATTATAGTTTTAAAGTTGCGGGTTTATATCTACTATTTTTGCATTTATTATGATTTTGCAGACAAAAAATTATGTTCTGCAATTTGTGAAAGTAGTTTTTTTACCCCCTCCCTAAGAGTTCTCACCCTCTCTTGTTCTCTTGGTGACTTGAACCCACAAACTTAGTGTTGATATAAGGAGTGTTTACCATAATAATAACTTTCTCTTGTCGATATGGAAGTATACTCTACATATATAAAAAGATATGAAGTCTATATCGGCTTCTACCGCTCACCAATACAGGTACCAATTAATGGGGGAGTTAGAATTTAGAAATTCATATAAGGAAATTAAAATGGATAATAGGTAGCACACCTAGTATTTGAATTTATTGATACTAAATTAGAATTTTGGATTTAACCGTTCATATATAATTTTTAAAAATTATTTTTACCCTATATGCGTCAGTGTAATTTTGAGCAAAGTGATTCAATCAAAAAATTGGATGTCATTTAGCTCTACTCGTATATCGGGGAACTCTGCAACTTAAGCGTGTGGTAAAAATCATTTAGTTTTTTATATCTTTACTGAAATTTGTAATTTAATCTCTCATCGTCCTCAATCCATTTCATTGATCACTTACTATATCTTTCTTGATTTGTTTTTACTTTTTGATATTTTTCGTAGTAGATGCCACTAAAAAGATGAAACAAATCATGTTTTATTGTATTTCACTCTTGAAAATTTAGATTATTTATAAAATTTACCAATGTGCCTTTGGATGGTTGTTAGCTATCATATTGTATCATATTATTATTTTAAATTTAATATTTGTTTTGATTTGTTGGATCAAAAATACAACACAACACATTTTGAATATTTGTTAAAGATTTTCATTCGCATAGTTTCGGAGAATTATCACGCACGCTTTTGGAAATTGAAAGAACACTCTAATTCCAGGTTTATCTCTTTTAGTTTTACTAGCTCTGTGGCCTGTCTCATGTTTCTTTGATGGAAATATGATAGGATAGAGTGTCCACTGGTATGCATTTTTGCGTCTTCCGCTAATTTTAATGAAAGAACGAATGTAATGAGGTTAAGTTGTTCGCTTGGGGTCTAGCAATAGTTTCTGAGTGTAAGTTACGTCTAAGGTACCCCCCCGGGTCGTGACACTTAAGTCATGAAAATGAAAAGGTTTGAGTTATGGAGTTGATTTTTACAATAATAATATATTATGATTACTATTAAATATTTAATTAATTAGACATATTTTATTAATTAAATATTTTATAACATTTTTATTTAGTATAGGAACAAAATGATAATTTTACATATATCACGAATCAATAAAATTGTGATGAATAATTTTGTTCCATCCATCCGTCTAGAATATTAATTTTAAAATTGATATAATAAATTGAGGTATAACAGTTTTCAAAGTACTCTTTAATAAGAAGAAATTGTAGGGCTTTTTCTATAATTATGATTTTAGCCTATTGTTTTATTGTTTTGTTTTTAGATTTTTGTTTTGTAAACGGATCTAGTTTATAGTATATTTTGAATTCAATGCAAGTCCGTTAAATTTCTTCATTAATATTTAGAATGTTATATAAAAAAATAATATAATTATTATTTAATAGTTAATTAATTAAATATTTTATAAAATTTAATTTAATGTAGGGGTAAAATGGTAATTCAACTTTTAACTTTGTTGCTTTTCACTTTTAGTTATACTAGTCTTTGGCACGTCCGTTGCATGTGAGTCCCATACTAAATTGTGTAGAACCATTATACATACACACACATATACACATATACCATTGAAGATTCTCTTGCTAACTTTTCTATTTCGAGAAATATTAAGTGATATAACCATCAACATCAAGCTTGTCTAGAAATAACTGGTAAGCAATAAGCTCATAAAAAGATAACATGAAAATTCAACAGGAGAAAAATAGCATCTCCAAGTTATATACACTCGGATTTATTTTATAGATAAATATCTCTAATTCACACTAATTGCATTGTGTTACTATTAATGAGAACTTAACCAAGCAATCATTATAGAAGGATCACATTTAAGTAGATAAAGTTGTAGATGTGATAAATTCCTTCTTAGAATAATCTGGTTCAATTTATCAAATGATATTATATATTATTACGATAACACTATACAAAAGTACGCTTCATCTAGCAATGTTCTATTTGCAAAAGTTTGATTGCTAAATTGATGCATAATGATATAATAGCATGATAAAGCGTAGAAAACAGAAGTAACCAAAAACAAAGATGACAAAGTAATAATAGTGACATATATAATTCCCTAGCAATAGTATATTTGTAGTAAAAAGAAAGACAAATTAGGATAAGGAGTTGACAAAAATTATTCTGTTGTGGATATTTATAGCGAGAGACAAGTAAGGAATCTAAAAAAGTTATCTTACAAAGTTAACAGGCGGGAAGCTAAAAAATATACCAACTCAAAGGGCAATAGCAAATGAAAAGACAACTTAAAATTAAACATTACTGCAATAAAAAACTGCAGTCATCTTTCTCTTCCTTTTCTTAACTACTCTCTTAATGAACATGGGTTATGAAAATGAAGAGGTATAAGTTATGGAATTGATGTTTATAATAATAATTATGATATGATTAATATTTAATATTTAATTCATTAGATATATTTAATTAATCAAATATTTTATAATATTTTAATTTAGTGTAGGGGCAAAATGGTAATCCAACTTTTTCCTAATATTCTTCCCACTTTTAGTTATATATGATATGATATGATTAATATTTAATATTTAATTCATTAGATATATTTAATTAATCAAATATTTTATAATATTTTAATTTAGTGTAGGGGTAAATTGGTATTTTAATTTAGTGTAGGGGCAAAATGGTAATCCAACTTTTTCCTAATATTCTTCCCACTTTTATTTATATATGATATGATATGATTAATTTGATCAACAACTTCATCGCTCTTTAATTTCTTGTAAATGTTTTAGGTGCAACTGTGGATGAGAAATTAGTCATATATTATATATTGTACATGTAATGCACGCCGAGGAGATGTATCTCTTTAGTACACTATTTTGGATGTACAGTAGAAGTATGAACTCTACTTGGGCATGTATGGATTGCATATCCCAAACATTAAAGTTTTTAACATTATGTTTTTGAGATGTTTGCATGGAAACCACTTGCTCAAGATATATAGGGAAAAACCATGATTTCGTCTCACAAGATTTCAATTCAACTCTATTATCATCAAAGAGCAAAGATTTATACTCCAAACTTACGCAACCTACGAAGTAAACTCTTAATCCCTTCCCCTTACTATATTAACTCTGTTAAACAAAAACTAAGCAACAACTCCATTGCCCACTAAACTAACCAACTCTAGTCGATCTAGGGTTTAAGAACTCAACATAGCTAACTCTAGCTATATCTTAGAAAAATCGAGAATGATCTAGTTTCTTTATGACTTAAGAATATATCTACAAACGATAACCACAAAAATATAGACCTAAAAGCAACTAAGAATGAAGATAACTCCATCAGGTCCCATATTGTTCTTGAGAGAATGACTTTTGCTTTTGTGAAATTTTTTAATTGGAAAAACTAGTTGGTTGTGTGACTGGAGAAGAGACTTATAGACACAAACTCTTAGAGTAATGTCATTGACTGAGATTTTGCTTCTCTTCAAACAGATGCGCACCAACTACTATAGTGGTTGTAGAGTATTTTTTACGTTTGTCCTTTTCAAATAAGAAAACTCTCATTCTCTCATTGAATCAGGTTCTGTACTAGATCACATAATTTGTTAAATCATGAAAGCTTTAGAACAACACTTACCAATAATGAAGTTCTAGTTGTGAGTAACCAACTATTCCTAACAATTCCCAAAGGAAACTTCTTTTGGATCCACACCATCACTCTCATTAGTTATTCAAAGAAATCACCCCTTCTTAGTCCAAGCCACCACTTTTGGCTCTCTACCAAGCTATTACTTTAAGTTGTATCCTTAAGCGTTAATAAACATGATCTAATACGAATTATTATAGACTAAATAAGATGGATCAACCCTAGGAAATAGTCTTCAACTAAAGCCTGTAAACGCCTTAATATTTTTCTTATTAATAACTGAGGATCAATTAGCATACAACAAAAATGGTAAGGATGTCTCTGTAGTTAAGAAAAGTCGGTTTGTGCCCTTGAAAGGAGTCACCTTCAATAGCTCTCCCTCCCACGAATAATGGTCTTTATACTACGGGAACTCAGATGGTGCATAGGTTCTTATCAACATTGATTTGACAGTAACAAGAAAAATCTTCTATAACAAGTTAAATTGCACATACAATACTATAGATAACTCAATCTTTTAAAAAATATTGGTTTTTAACCATTCAGTACCCAAAGTGCACTAGCTCAAGTTCACATATGGTACCTACTAAGGAGATCAACTACATCATTAATTCTCCTTTTATATAAAATTATATTTAAAAATGTTCTTGCAATACTTTTTCAAATTCTCCGAAGTAGGATATCTTGGCTTTGTACATTCGTCGGATATTTGTGGAAGTATAGAAATGAAAATGGTGTCTCCACAGACAAATTATGCTTATTTGGTGGATCAATTGGTAGATACGTCCAATGGACTTGAATATGCTAAGTTAAATATTGTGTTCGTTTATTAATTATAAGAGTGAAACTACGACCAAAGAACAAGCCAATAGTGTGGAACTTTCAACATTTCCCAAAGTAAGAGGAGATGGATGGATGGAAATAGAATTGAGAAATTTTAATAGCAGGGAAGGTAGTGGTCTTTTTTTAGAGAGATTGATTGAGATTAAACATCCTAATTATGAATTAGGTGGCCTCATTATTGAAGGAATTGAATTTCGTCCTAAATTGAAACTCAATTCCTTCAACGATGAGACCACCTAACTTAATTAGGTCATTTAATATCCTGATCTTAGTTTGGGAATGTTGCAAGTTCTGTAATGTTAGCTTGATCTAGAGTCGCAGTTTCACTCTTATAATTAACAAACATAATGGCTAAACTAGCATATTCAGGTGCATGGATGTATCTACCAATTTGAACACCAAATAAACAACATAATTTGTTTTAATTAAGTGATACCATTTTTGTTTCTATTCTTCCATAAATGTCCAACTATCATACAAAGTCAAGACATATCGCTTCTAACAATCTATAAAAAGTATTGCAAGAAACATTGCAAATATGATTTCCATTAAAAGAAAAGTTAATGATCTAGGGCTTTATTTCCGTAGTAGTATCAAATTCTAGTAATAAGAGTGAGAACTAGAGCCATAATTAGAAGAGGGGCAAGATGCATATGTGCAAAGCAAACAATCAGAACATAAAATGCACAACTACGATACATACAAGCATAAAGTTAGGATTTTTTTGGAGCAAAAGGCTGTGAATAGGGCTGGTTCCACATTCATCAAAAAGGGGATAGCATATTTACAGCATACCTTCGGAATCTGGCCGCGACCAAGATCTCTAACTAGTCCTCTCAACCAGATTCCCTCTTTCGCAGCTTCTGTCAATGCCATGTACTCTGGTTCGGTAGTAGATAAGGTCATCGTAGGTTACAAAGTAGCCTTCTAACTCACAACAGAACCACCAAGAGTGAATACATAACCAGTCATAGACCTTCTACTGTCAACATCTCCAGCATAATCAGAATCAGAATAAC
>DF361314.1:20609-43230 GCA_000787875.1 Solanum virginianum | reverse complement strand
ACAAGATGTCCAACAATGCCTCTAACATAAGATAGGTCGGGGGCCAAGACATACCCCGGGCTCACCCTCAACATAAGTAAAAAAAGGTAAAAGCACTACGTAGGAGGAATGGTGTCTTGTCCTTAGAAGATAGGACTCACCACAACAAGCACAACTTGAAACCCAAGCTAGACGTTGTACAGTGGATGGATAGGCTCTTCAGTCCCTACATGATGAGATTATGTAGGCAAAAGTATGCGTTAATATGTTTGAATATACTAAGCATGCGGGGTACAATGCATATGACTTATCAAACCTACATTCAATGTTAGATGACAATGACACATAACATAGGAAGAATTATATAATAAAAGAAATATAATATAAGAATATGTCATGAAATTCATGATGCATAAAATGCAAGTAATGCTCATAAATAGTGGGGATGTGACCATAAACGACATTCCAAACTCTTGCGAGCTATTACATGAATTTGTCCGATGTTGACCTCCCATTGGTTAGAGAAGATTACGTGCCAAAGGTAATCTACACCACACCCTATGACCCGGTCATTTCGTATATGGTGGTCACCTTCCTTATGACCCTGTCATTTTAGAAGGATTTTCTTATAAAACATATCATATCATATCATAAATGAATAACCATCCCTTACGATTTAGTCATTTCGTAGATGACTACCATTCCTATGCTGACACATAGTTCGAGGAAAGAGAGAGGACCCCCAATCCATCGGTGCTAAGTCAAACATCCCACGAGAATACTTATATATATATACATGCTTTCAAGAATGAGTCACTTCAATTCACTTCAATGCACATTTAGGCTCAAAAGTCAAATCGTAACTTATATTCATAATATTCATGCTTAGGAATAACTCATTCTCATAACAATGTAGTGCAATTACCCATGATACTCAAAGAGCTTTAATCAATAGACATATATGTGATCACATTCTTGTCATAGCCAATATGTGAGCTTAACTCACCGAAAATATTTTCACATATATGTGTGTGTGTGAGAGAGAGAGAGAGCTTAACTCACTGGTAATTTCATAAATTCATGCTCATGAAATGCATATGCTTATGAATGAGGTGAGAATGACATGGGTAATTTAGATTCAAACTAAATTCAACAATATAATATGAAATCCAGGTAAAATCATACATAAATCCACATTTAAATTATAAAATAGGTTACTCATGCATAAATCAAGCTTAAAAAAAAGGACATGCATATTCATAAATTCATAACTTCATAAATAATCATAATAGGACTTAAAGTAACTTAAAATCATATATAAAATACAGCTCACACATCAATTGAATTTAAATAATCATAATAATGAAAACCCACTTTTAAAGTAAGCTTAAAATTCATGAAAATTTCTTGAAAAGATTTGGGACTCCTTGATTGGAAGGAATCAAGGATCAAAACCCACGTACCTTAGTCCAAGAAGAAGATTTAAGAAGGAATTGATGAAGAAAGGGTCCTTCCTTGATCCCCAAGCTTGAAACCCACAAGAGTTCTTGGAATAAATTAAGAGTGTCTTGAGAGGAAATTTCAAATGTGAAGAATGAAATTGAATGTTAAGAATATGGTTTAGGTCATTAGGAAACCTTTAGATAGCTTAGGAAACCCCAAAAGACCATTAGGATAAATTGTATTTACAAAAATGCCATTAATGAAATGAGTTGAAAAATTGCACATCGTTACTTTACTGGAGGGTTCACGGCTCGTGTCCCACTACACGGTTCGTATACCTGTCCATGAGACAACACTTGGAAAATATTTAGGCTTGATGGAAGTTTAAAACGGAAGTCCTATACTTTTGAATTTTTTTTATGAAGTTAGCTATACGAGGGGTTACACGAAATTTTTTTTACGAAGTTAGCTATACGAGGGGTTACACAGCCCGTGTGGTGTCACACAGTCCATGACACCAGCCGTACCCCAATACTTGGAAAAAATTTCATGACTAGTTACGAGACAACTATTCTATACTTAGAAGAATTTTCATTCCGAAAACTATACGGTTGGCCATATGGCCTGTGAACCTTCACACAGCTTGTGAAGGTGGTCCTGTGACCATACTTGAACCAAAAATTGGTATTCCAAGCTCAAGGCCGTTCACATGACCCTCCACACAGTCCGTGAAGTGTCACACAGCCCGTGTGGGTCCAAGTGTGATGTGCCTTAGCTCGAAACTCCACGCCAAGGCCACACACCCAAAATTAAGGCCAAATATCACCTCACTGGAGGTCACACGGACCGTATAGTCTCCCTTGAGGTGACACTTGGTCCAAATTTTGCCAAAAACAACATTTTCAAACTCCGATGAAGTTGTAAAATGTCCAGGTCATTACAATTAACAAGAGAAAATAATAAAAAAATTAACTATAATACGTTTTAAATTCAGTAAATAATACCTATTATAAGCATCTTTCAATGCAAAAGGTGAATTTTAAATGTTTTAGTATGATTTAATTGATTTTATATTATTAAAAATGTATTATATTTATTGAAATAATAATAATAAAATTTATAACAATATATAATATTAAAGATGAAGAGTTGAATTGGGAGGGAGAAAGAGAGAGAAAAAGGAACAAAATAAGGAAAGACGCCTGATGGCAAGAAGAAAAAGAAAAAGAGAAGGAGAAGGAGAAAGAGAAGGAGAGGAAGAAAGAAAAAAATATTTTTGTAATTTATCTATAATATATTAAAAGTGTGAAGGTATTTAATAATGTTGTTTGAACATTTTGTCGTTTAATTTCGCTTTAGACAAAATTGTCTTTTCACATTTTTCACCATTTATATTTCATTATTTTAATTTGATTAAATATTAACTATAATAAATATAATAAAAAAATAATGAAAAAACTAAATTTCTACCCAAAGAATCTTCTCCCAATTAAAATAGACTAGATCTTTAAAAAAAACTTTCAAAATTATAGACAAAAAATGATTTTTTTTTTAAAAAAGGTTAAGAAAGGATCAAAAAAATAGGCTACAAAGTGGGCAAAGAAACGGTTAAAAAGTATTTAAAAAAAACGCCAAAACAATATAACCAAAAGAATCATTAAAAAATTAGGTAAAAAAATTTTCTTACTCACTAATATTTGGTACTAAGGTTTTTTCAAAAAGCCGAGAAAAGAGTCCAAAAATAAGGCCACAAAATAGGCAAAAAAGGTTATTACTTTTAAGAAATACGTAAAAAGAAATTACTTTTTATATTTGATATAAAAAATTAGCTAAAATTATAATTTATAATTCTTAAATCTTTTCAAATTAATATTAAAATTTCTAACATTTAAATCTTTCCTTCTTATTTGAAAAATCTAAAAATTTTAATTATATATGTCATAATAAATGTCTATATCGTCTTAAATTGTCATTTAGGTTTATGATTCTTTAACTTCTTCTTTGTATAGGTTTCTTTGACTCCCAAATTAGGGTTGTTTCAGCATGAGTAAACTTATTTATAAAATTTCATGTACATCTCTTAAATTAAAATTATAAAATTATTATTTTTCTCTTTAATTTTCATAAGAATCTAGAGTTCCTATTTTTCTATCAATCAAATCTTATTTATTGCTTTTATTTTTGCAGCATATGATCATCTCAAACAAGTATAAATTTCAGTAAATTTTTGTTACCTTATCTTTTTATTTGATTATCATCTATGCAAAACAACCTCTTATTTCATAAAAATAAAAATAGTAAATTAGGATAAGTTTTGTATATATGTACGTTATTATTTCTGTTCCAAATATGGTATGTGCTTTTAAGTTGTTATAGTGGTTCAGGTCGATTCGTTCATTCATTAACAACGAAAAGATTGGCATCTCATGTCTTTTGGATGGAACACTCATAACGAATGCCTATAAAATTTTGTGCTTCATGATATATTATAGAGATAATAATTTATTTTATTTATTTAATATTAATTAACGCGATTCTTTAGACAAAATTGTCTTTTTATAATTTTTTTAATTATTATATTATTATTTTAATACTATTAAATATTACATATAATAAACATAATAAAAATTAAATGAAGAAGATTTCCTATGGTTAAATTCCTACACAAAGACAATGAAATCCTAAATAGTTTAGATTTCCTTTATGAAATCAGACTTTGTGTATGAAGAATAAATTTAGACTCTATTTTAGGACTCTCCCTGCGAATTTCTCATATTTAATCTTTGACTTTTTTATTTTTCAATCTCATAATATCTCTATATTAATCATTGTAGATGTGTATCTGTGGTATTCCTTTGGACATATTTGAAAATATTGGATCATTTGTTAATTTTTTTTCTCTCATAGTTTAATTTTGTGCATCTCAAGTGGTCAATATAACGTCTAATTCATGCATAAACCTCCCTTGACTTTTTGTGAGTTTATTACTCCTAGAGTTGTATGATATTATTTATGTGATTAATCAATTAAATTTTAGTTTTAGTCTTATCAATTAATTCATAGAGTGAGATTAAATATCCACTTCTTAGTTTTACTTAGGATTAAAAAATTACGGTTAGTTGAATGTTAGAATCAATCAAGTTACTTTAAGTTTGATTATGTATCATGTGTTAGAGATAAAAGTTTTATCTTTGATAATTATATTGTTTTAATTGTTACTATAGGCGTGAAAACAAATTCAAAGTCATCACACCTGAAAGAGTTGCAACAATGTAGACATCGCATGATTAAACACTCAATCTATAACTAATTGACATGCAATAATTTTGATTTTGTTGTGAAATGGTAGAGACTAGAGTGTCTCCACCAAAGAGAGCTAAAGAGAACACCCAATTTTAATGAGGTTCGACAAATAATGCCTACGCTTTGTGAAGTCCACATTTCCATAACAGATTCGACTTTATGTCATTCATTAAAAGATTATCTTTTAAATAAAATTGTCTTGTCATTATTTTTTAAAAATTATTTTTTAATTATATTTAAAATATTAACTTCTAAAATATATGAAAAGAAGTGATCAAATAAAGACTTCTAACCATGAAAAAACTCCTAAATCTTCCTTAAATGATAGATTTCTACTTCTTCCTTATTTGAATTAAGAAATCCTACCGCCCCCTAAGGAAAATCCTAATTTACCATAGGTTCTAATTAGTGATAACACTTATATATATAAGACCTTTATAAATAAATAAATAAAAAGTTGAATAGGATTATATTATTATTTTATATATAATTTGTAGTATTTTTCTTTTGAAATTTTTACCTCTATACATCTCATTTTGTTTAATTTTTTCATATTGTCGTATTTTGTATTTATCTATCTAGAGAATTTATTTTCGAATAACGTAATTTTTGTTTATTTTGCAGCATTTATGGCATAATTCATGAACTCTACCTTTTTAAAAAAAATAAAAAAAGAGTTGACGGTGACTATTGATGATTTGTCTTGTTGTTAAGTAATGTATTCATATTTTACATGAAATTTGGATTAATGATATTTATTATTGAATATCTACCTTACTACAAGTAATTATTTGATTTTAAAATAACTATACATACTTGAATTTTTTCTTAACAAATTAATTTCATGTTTCTAATTCAAAGGTTGTAAAAAAGTATCACACAAAGAAGGGAAGACAGTCGTTCGAAGTAGCACTTATGCTTGGAGAGAGTAAGCAACATCCAATATCAATTTATTCTTTTTAGTAAGAACAAACCTACTTAATAGAACCCGACAATTCTTTGGAAAAATTTTATTCCTTATATTAGACTTTTAGAAATAATAACAGTTAAATATATTTTAGCTATATCATTTTTTTAAAAGTTTTTGCACTTGAAATTAGTTGGACTTCAATACGGGTTATGAACATCGGATGAATAATTAAAAAAATGTATACTCTTAAGACAATATTAAAGGATTTTCAAATATTTATAGTATTCAATTTAATAATATTGATGTGATATACACGTAAGCTAAACTAATTGATAAAATATGTTATAGATCGTAATAAAAAAATACCCTAAAAAAGGATAATATTTGATATAGAATATATTTTTTATGTAAATATTCCATTTATTTTTTATATATATAAGATTTGGGCTGTGGATGGCCCATTAATTTGTTGGCGGCAAAACTCCCCCTTTCGTCGGGCCTTAAACCCTTCAGTTTGTGTAATCGCCACCACGGAGCTAAAACCCTTGGCTGTTACTGCTTTTGATCGGCAGATTTTCCGGCCGTCGTGGTTAGCGGCGCTATCATGGTGAAACGACGTCGGAATGAAATTGATGCTGGTGGAGCAACAGAAACGGAAGATATGAGGACTTCGTATAAAACGGTTTTCATTGATACCAACCTTGATACCCATTTGGCTGTAATTGTGTCCCACTCCGATACTGTCTCCGATATCAAAAGTATTTCTCCCTGCTTATGATTGTTTGTTAACTTTGTTTTGCATTATGAAATTTTACTAAAAATTGTTGATATTTGATCAGATAAAATCGTGTTTGAACACTTAAGGTGCTTTCCTGAAATAAGGGAGTTGAAGATTTCTTCTGTGAAGGTTTCTTACTCTCCAACTCCAACTCACTATTTTTGTGTATTATTTTTCTTGTGTGATGATGTGCTTTTCATAATTCATAATAGGTGAAACGGAAAGGACATTACTATCATTTGCCCGACACTATGCTTGTTAGATGTGCTTTTGAGGGTACCAAAAATGGCTGGTTCCTTTCTGTTGATGCTTCTAGATTTCAATGCCCCGGAAATAACCAAGGATTACTTTGCATTGAGCATCCGCAAATTGAAGCTGAAAATCTTCTCCCCTGTGATTCATTCAATGCAATGGATAAACAGACTGAATCTCACCCGGCTCATGGGAACTTGGAATCTTGCTCTGTCGTGAAACAGAAGGAAGTTGCCAAGGTTATTGGTGAATTCAAGAGTGTGAAACCCATCGATAATTTTTCTCCCAAGTCTGGTCCTGCGGCTAAGAAACGTAAAATGAAGCACAAAGAAGATGGAATCAACCTCCCAGTAACAGGTATTAGCACTTCAAATCATGGCAAAGATAATGAATTCAAATTCAAAATTGTTGGAAACGATACTACTTCGACAAATTCTAATGAAGGAGAACGGGAAAGTATAAATATGAAACTGGTAAATGTCAATGCCGAACCTTTAATAAACCAATGTTCTGATCCTGGAAACCTGTCAAAACTGGGAATAAAGAAAAACAGGATGGCTGGGGCAAGTGCTGAAATCTCTGGTGTGCAGAATGAGCTATGTGGAAATAGGAACAATGATACACCTGGTGAAACATCACACTTTGAGACTGTTGCAAATAAAGTTAAAATTTTGGATAGCAAGGAAGGCAATCGAGGTTCCACCGACTTCAATCATAGGGATATCCTGAAGATCGCCATTCCAGAGAACTCCACAGCTGGTAAACCAATAAAGGTAGCTTTAACAGAAGAAATGTTGGAGGACGTATCTTTGAGAACAGATACAGCCCATAAGAAGAGGAAGAAGAGCAAAAAGAAGAAGGGGGAGGACTCATCCACGTGCCATGATGAGGTTGCCTGCATGGTTCTGTGTTGCACTGATAAACTTGAGGGAGTTAGGGGATTAGAGGAAAAGAAAGCAGTTGAAATGAAGATATCTGACAAGTTGACTGACATTGACTCTACTATTCATGTTACTCAGTCTAGACTGAAAGAAACATCTCCTGTTAAAGATCACGTGTCAAACAAAGAATGTCCAGCACCAGTCAGCAAGGATATTTGTGAAATGAATTTAGTTGGCCGACCTATTCTTGAATCTATTGTCTCTGGAGATGATGAACTTGGAATTGATGTTGCTAATATAACTGGAGAACAGGAGCTGATACCGAACTGTGATTTTGAAATGTCCATGAGTGAGAAGTGGTGCAATCCAAGTACCAGGGGTCCAGTGCCTTCCTGCCAATTGGGAGATTTACAAGGAGCAGCAGAAAATAGCTTTGAAAGGAAGAGAAGCAGAGCCAAGAAGTCAACTTCTCATCAAAAGTTAGATATGAAAAATATTGTTGGGGCTTCTCAAAATGCTTATGCATCTGACCGAGATATAGTCCGTAATGATGGTTCAAGTGATGCAACTAGAAAGATTGATAGTATGCCAAAAACTGATGTGGATCCTATACATGAAATAGGGAAAGAAGGCAAGTTGTCAGTTACTCAAGGTGCTGAGACATCCCTTCCTTCAGATAACAATGAAGCAACTGGGGCAACTAAAGAACAAGTTCTCTCTGCAAAAAGGACATTAAATGATAAGGGGAACATTGAATCTGGAAATACTAGCAGCACGAAGCGGAAGAAAAAGAGTCGGAAGCAATCTGCTGAGAAGATTCCTGATAAATTAGATGGAGAGGATGACAGTAGGGTGAACTGCTCCTTATCTGCAGGGATTGGATCTACAACTGATCCTGTAACTGAGCAGAGTAAGAAAGGTGAAATTTTGTTTGATGCTGAAGGGATGCAGATTGGTCTGAATACAGAGGTGAAAGGGTTGTCTCATAACAAGGATCCAGTGCAAGTTCAATCTGCAACATGCAGATCTTGGGATTATGCCAAAGCAGATATGACCATTAAGGAAGTGGAAGCTATCTCAACAGCTCCCTCCGATGTGAAGGTTGCTGAAGGGCATGAAAACTCTAGTCGAAGTAAGAAAAAAAAACCAAAAATGGAGGTTTCCACTTATATAAATGATGTTTCATGTGCCCCTTCAGCGATGCAAGATCCTTCTGCAAATCATTTCGTTCAAGGGTCTAATCAAGATAAAAATGCATTGTCTGTCAGCAAAAGAAAGGAAGCATCAGAACAAGTGTCAAAGAGTGCCCATGCTGCAGGTTCTGATCACCAAGTTGAGAAGGCAACCTGCATTGAGGCAGAGCTTCTGCCCATTGAGGAGAAGGGAAATGAGGTTGAGCAATTGCTGCTTAACCAGACTGATAAAAATCAGGAGACTCTGAGCATTGCAGAAAAGAGACTGAAAACGAAAACAAAAAAGCGCCAAGGTTCTAAGAAGAGCAAATCCATTTTGTCTATTCAAGACCAGGAAGGCAGTCGCAAAGACTTAGCAGCTTCAAATGATAATCTGGAAGATGTGAACCCTCTGCCAGAGCCAATGGAGATGGATGAGTCAGGTAAAAATAGTCATGTTGATCACTTGGCTGGTACAAAGTTGAAGAATCAGAGAAATTCTGGTACTCATTCCAACTTTGAGAGTTCTAGGGAAGATGTCAACAATGCTGACTCATTTCAAGTGCCATCTCATACTTTAACTAAGGGTGCATTAGAGGAGATGCATGTACCTGACGTAAATTCTGATAAGAGCGAGGGCATAAACTTCAAGCAATATTTTGTTCCTGGTCAACAAGCAGAAGTTGCATCAAAGAAACCAATGAAATCAGACAGAGACACAAAGGCTAGCAGAAAACCAAAGGATGGTATGACTTCTAGAGGATTTTCGGAGGATGCCTCAAAATCAAGAATTAAGGTGGCACTTCCGAGTAGCTCAAGTGTCCAGGGAGATAAAACACTGGAAGAAGCTGGAAAGCTTGCAACTTTTGATACTCCTGCTAACGAGAAGAAAAGTAAAGAATCTATGGATGAATCTACGTCCAGCTCCAGCTCAAAAGGTTCTGACAAATTCCTCGAGGACAATAGACTGCAAACAGGTTCAGAAATCCAAAGTTTATCTACCAGAAATACAAAAATGAGAACTGGGAAGATCAAGGATTTTATACAACCAAAGAAAGGATTGCTTCCCAAACCAGGGCCTAAATTTGGGGATAGTAGATCAAGAAGGTCCGACAGTCAAGAGGGTGGAAATTCTGATTCCACGACTGAGACTCCATCAGATTCATCTTCTTCTGACAGCTCACTTGAAGGAAGTGAAATAAGTCAGGCTTCAACTCCAGAAGGTAATTACAAATTTGATTTGCTTAGTTTTTCTTTTCATGTCTTGACATTCCTATATTTTATTTTATCGACCTTCACAAAAATCTGAGACCTTTTACTCAAAAGAAAAGCTGTATTACTCATGTTAGGCACTTAGGCTGGTAAACCATCAGTGAGGCTTGGCACAGTATCCTATTATTAAACTAATAGAAAATTTTACTAAACATAATAGCAGGTAACATAAGCACACAGTCCTATATGTTCTAATTCCATTTTACATCCACACAAATTCGAGACCTTTTACTCGAACAAAGAAATGTTACTCATGTTAGGCTGGTAGACATTCTGTGCGGCTTGGTATAATATCCTATCAAACCAATTGAAAATTTTGCTAAACATAAGATTGGGCAACATAAGCACTGAGCTCTCAGTCAGGGATGCTTCTGATTTCCAAACAGCACCTAATTCAATCCTCCCATTCAATTCCCCTCCCCTGGTAGTAAACTGTTGAAAGGAAAAGAGGAAGTTCTTCATTTCTTCTTTGTGGTCATGGCCTTAGTCATTCCTATGGCATGCCAAAATCATGATTCCGAAGTATTAAACCATATTAAGGACCCTTTTATGTTTCTATAGATAAAAAATCAATAAAATATATATAGTCAAAATTCATGTAACGATTTTTCTGCTTCTCTCCATCTGTATTCCTTTATAAGCTAATTTCTACTTCCTATGCTTGATAGGAGCTAATATTGCAAAAAACGATGCCGCTGCTAGAAAGCATAAGCTCAATTCAAAGTAAGTGAGATCCCTTCATTTTTTTCCTCAAGTCCTTGGTTAAACATGGTTCTTTCTATAACAGTAGATTGTTGATTATGAATCAGTCCTCTATGATTTACCTTGTTTATAAATTCTTGCAACTAAATAAGTCCATAGATCTTTATTTTATTTATTGGTTTTGGGGTTTGGGGGTGTGGGAGTGGGTTGGCGGTTCTCCGGGGGTATGCATCCACATTCCACGGCTGAACTTTTTTGCCTACACTTTGGTCTGAATTTTCTTCCAAAACACTAGGTGGTAGCTTGATCTGGTGGAGAAAACTTAAGCTATGATCTCTTGATATTTCCTATTTTATCAATTTATCAAACAGTAAACAATGCTCTATTTTTGTCATCACGTCACTTATGCACAACAAAATTGATGATCAATCTATGATTGGTAAAGGCTGTTAATTACAGGTGGAGAAAACTTAAAGGTGTTATTGAGATGTGAATATTTGGAACTTTGGTGTTAGAGCAAATAGCTTAGTACATTTTGAAATAGACGATGAGTTTGTTTTAGTTGCCTTTGCACTTCCTTTATTTTCACATTTCTGGTGCTTATGATCACACTGAATATTCCAACAGCATTTTAGGTGAGGCCATAACCATGGAAATGATTCTGAGAAGCTCTAGCCGTTTCAAGAAGGCTAAGGTTACAGCAGCTCAATGTGAAGCTGAAGAAAGTCAGCCTGTGGATGTTGTCCCTGATAGTCTAGCTGACACTCAGAATCAGTAACACAATTCTCTTTGGTTGCTAGTGAAATGACCCCAATATTGATACACAATCACCTCTCCACCGCCTGTCGCACCTGGGGCTCTGCAAAAGAAGAAGAATATGAAAAAGAACAAGGAGAAAAATGTTTCTTAACTGTATTTATTTATGTATTACCATTAAAGGTTAACCACGAGTAGATTGTGCATGGATTTATATCCTACGCACATGACGTGGTTTTGGTTCTCTGATATTGAAATTTTGTCTGGTTTTGATATGTTGTGTCATTGCAATTCATTCAACTTGTTGAAATATAAAGAGAGATTGCTTGCTGCTAGGGATGTTTGTTATGATGTTTAAACATTTTTATTCAGTAGTAAGTTGCGTAAATGACTGCTACCTATATCATACCTAATTAAATCTGGTACGAAATGGGCTTCCCCTTTACATTTCGGTTTCACAATTTTGGTTAGTTTGATTTTGATGGAGAATTGTGACTTGCTTTTGTTTGAAAAAATAATCTTGAATAAAAGACTAAAATCAAAGAAAGCTTCTTCAGTTTTGAATAAGGTGAACTTTTTAATGGGACTAGTGAAATCACTAGTTACTATAGAAGCAGAATTGGTCCTTTGAGATGTGCACCTTGTGAGTCAGGACTTGCTCCGTGTTTTGGGTGTGATGATTTGATGTCGTTGCCTCTGTCGGATTTATTTGTTCTTTGTGCTATCTGTTGCTATTTGACCTTGGTCTCGCTTCTGCATGATATATATGGCGTTGTGTCTGTGAACTGAATTTGGGGTCTCGTCTACAATGAGAATAACCTGTTCAAGAGATCTGCCTGTTATGTCTCGAATGTTTGGTGAAGTTAGTTATTAAAATGATGAATATTGGACAAGAGTTAGCTTTGTAGCCACTCTACTTTCACCCCCATGAAGGGAGACACTCCCAAGAATTCACCTCATACAATGTGAAGTGACTTCAAATACTCATCCCCTTCCACTTTTAAGCTAAAATTCAGCTGAACTTTGCCGTCTTATTTGCAATATACAACCCTCACTATCTCTCATCTAATAAAGTTGCTATCTTGCTTTTGGCACAAACCAATTACAACTTTCTTGCCTAAATTTAATTTCCTACCAAACAACTACTTGGGCTCACTCCAAACAAAACTCGGGGTTGTACTCGATCTGTTTTATTATGTCACCAACACTAGACTTAACCGTATAATCATTTTGCTATTGCTTACCTTTTACTTGGTCGGAATTAAATACAATCAAACTCCAGTGTGATTTGCTTAGTTTGTTGTATTGAATTTTTGTGATCCCAAATAAATAGCACTTCAATGACGCCACAGCGAAGGATCAGCCGCGGTAGTTATAAAAAATTACAGAACTTGTGATGATTCTGTGACGGATGAGTGTATAAACCAATGCTTCCATAAAAATTCAATTGTGGTTTACAATTATAGCTTCACGCATCTGCTCCCCTCCTGCTAAAAGGTAAGGAATAGTAGCCATGTTGTATCGGAGCTCTCTATTTGATTAATTACCAACCATGGTTCAATAGAGATATACGTTCCATCTAACTTAGAAATTAAGCCAGGAAAAGAACACAAACAGGTAGATGAACTCAACTTGGTTCATGTTTCAGAAATTACCTTCTTGAAACTGATTTTTAGTACCTCGATTGAGGTAAACACTTGATCTTGTCAGAGTAATAACATGGCAGCATTTCGATTACATAATCACATGCTCATTATCATTATACTTGTGCTAGCAGCAAGTTATTAATATTTGAGTTGAGTCAAATCAGTTGAAGATATGACATCACGCTTCTTGTTTGTTTCTCCTTTATTAAGAGGACAACAAGATTAATCTACTTATAATAATTTTTCTGCTGTTGAAATAATATAAAGGAGATAGTAATAAGAAAAAAAGCATTACATATGGTTATAGATAGAAATGTGAAATAACTTAACCGCTTACAGTGTTTCTATTATTATTACTAAGCCATGCTGCAGTACAGCCATTTCCAGCGTTGGTTTACTCTCTTCTGTCCGGATCGAAAAATGAAGAAGATAAACCTACAAAGAAAACTATGACTTCCAGTCCCATGGATATCAAGTCTATGTCTGCAAAAGATAAAAGAGCCACAGATATTGGGTTTCATGTATGGATCATTCTCCTTGTTATTTTGACAACCAATCAGGAGTAGACAAAATTCTATATCTTTTATTGCATAAATTAGAAATCATATACATATATATATATGAAAGAAGATTGGCAGCCGTCCCACCACAATCCACCAAACGCTTTTCCCTTGTGCATTTACAATTGTAGCCTTCCTCATAAATCCTAACATTTCCCCTCAAATCATACTTTGCATTTACCAAGAAATACAGAGGCGGCAAACAAAATCAGACTTAGATAGCCACCGCTTTGCCGTCGGCCAAAAAACTGCTTCGCCAATTGTGCTTACCCACAAATACAGAGGCGGCACTACGACAACTCCTCATCCCCCACGAAGAGGTAGTCGCGCCTCCAATTACAGGGCCACGAAGAAGTGAATTAGTGGTAATCCTTTTCCAATTGTAGAGACGTTACAATGAATACTCACAAAAAACAAAGAGAACTACACAAAGAAGTGTTCCCAGCATAGCGACATAAGATCAACTCAGCAGTAAAATAATTGACAAAACCTCATCGCATTTCAAGCCTGTACGTATGCCTGGTAGTACAATTCATGATTTTACATATACTGTACGAATCGAGTTCTTACTCCTCCATCCCGAGCCTTTACGATAAAGCCAACATGCTTTGCTAAAGCAAGTTGAAAGACTAGAAGGCCTAAAACTTCAACCGCCACCATTTCATTATCCAGCATTGAAATAATCTCCATCGCTGCAAAATTCTCGAAAGGAATAAACTTACCGAAAAACATCTTCATCTTGACAAAGGTAACCATTCTTCCACATTACCTATGTATTGCACTTTGAAGATACTGAAGTACTATTTTTTTCCCACTAGGAATAAACTTACTGAGAAACATCTTCACCTCGACAAAGGTAGCCATTCTTCCACAGTACCTATGTATTGCACTTTGAAGATACTGAAGCACTCACTATTGATTCAAGTAAATTCAGTTTCAAATATTCTCATTGGCTAAACACTCAGTTTTTCCTAGATTCCACAAACTTTTTTTTACGACAATAGTGCAGATATGGGAATGCTCGCGGAGAACTATTGTGCGAATCTAGTGCTTACTCCTCTATCCCGATTTATCATAAGGCTAACATACTTGACAACCTATGAATATCACGTAATCTGAAAAGTTGAAAGACTAGAAGGCCAAAAACTGTAACCGCTACCATTTCATTATCCAGCATTTTAGGAATCTCCACGGCTACCATTCCAAAATACTCAAAACGAATACACTTACCGCGAAACATCTTCACGCCGACAAAGGTAACCAGTCTTCCACAGTTCTTATGCATTGACCTTTGGAGCTGCTGAAGTGGTGCTCTTTTTTCACTATTGATTCATTCAAATTCAGGCCCGAAAATTCTCATCCGCAGAACACTGAGTTTATCTATATTCCCCGGTTGTGTTGAACACATACTGCTTATGTTTGTGGTTCAACTGAAGTTTTAAATGATTTCTTTTCGTGTATACCTGTGTTTCGACATTAAACCATTGGTTCTATTGAATCTGGTCGCTGAATTGACCTTCCCTTTTTTTAAATGCAAAAAATGCAGACATGGGATCTTCTTTTTGAAGTAGCTATTTTTGAAGAAGTGATTTTTCATGAAACTTTTCATCGGATAAACTTTTATTGGTTTTGATGTAAATATGAGGACACAAACTTTCAATTTTTTAGTATTCCTTTTAAATCCTCATATGTGCAGGTGAAATTATTGTAATTAATTGGACAAATATCAAGAAATTGACGATAATAAAATTTATTTAGTGTACAAAATCAACAAAGAAAATGATATTACCTACCATCCTTCTCCTCCCGACCATCAGCCCGAGGGCTTTGTTGTGATTACACTTAAAATAATACTGTAAGCTACGTATGTATATCAACCATTGAAGAGGATTAAGTCATAACTTAACTTAAAGACAGTATTTTTGGGGGAATTATTTATTAATCAAATCCAACTTATTTACACTAACTCTTGATCTTAATCAGTTATAATTTTACGAAATCTTTACATTATAAAATTCTTGAACAAGTATAATGCATACCTGTAATTGAGCATGTGATTCTTTTCCGTACACAAAAATAAAAAAAAGGTACTGCTAATTATTGCATACAAAAATAAGCACTCTAAATTGAGCAGCCAAGGAATAAATAGTATAATCTAAAAAGACTTTTGTAATTATATTAACATCCCTTGCACCCTTCCTTGGCCTGTTCCTGAACATCACCTTTTCTTCTCAACAACAGATTTATTAGACCGGCACCTACGTGTCCAACCAAATACAGAGGCAGTATTAACATTTTCCTAATTCCCCTAGATGTGAAAAAATTCACTTACAGACAATCACCTTTTCTCCTCAACAACATATTTATCGTCACCTTCGCCGACGACCAAAAATATATTTCTCCAATTGATTTTCCGCCCAATTACAGAGGCAGCAATAAGAATGTGCCTGCATTAGTGTTAACTGAATTGGCTCGATGTGAAAAATATTACTTACAGCCAATATATTCTTCCTCAATGATTACATCGACTCCAAGAAACACACTTTGCATCACCACGAAGAGGGAGTTGTGGCTCCAAATACTGAGGCGCTTCGCCAATTGAGTTTTCAAACAATTACAGTGGCATCAAGAAGAACACTATTCATCACCACGAATAGGGAATTGTGCCTCCAATTACAGAACCACACACAAGTTTACTAATATTTAGGCTACCTATTTTTCCTGATCCATGGCCTCAATTACCTGGTAAAGTTCCTAAGCAATGGCATTCAAGATCATTTTCCATAGATGACATCAATTTCAGACCATCTGAGCACATTTACGCTAAAGCCAACATGCTTTGCAACCAATGAATATAAAGTAAGTTGACAGAGTAGCAGGCCAAAAACTGAAATCGCCAACTTTAAAGATACTGATGCCCTTCTTTTTTTGCACTATTGATTCATGTAAATTCAGTTTCGAAAATTTACATTGGCAAAACACATTATTTTTCTATATACCCCAGTTGTGTTGAACACATATTACTTATGTTTGTGGTTCAATTGAAGTTTTAAATGATTTCTTTTCGTATATACTATGTTTTGAAATGAAACTGTTGAACACATAGTACTTATGTTTGTGGTTCAGTTGAAGTTTTAAATGATTTCTTTTTCGTGTATACCTGTGCTTCGAAATGAAACTATTGGGTTCAATTGAATCTGGTCGTTGAATTGAACTTCACTTTTTGTGTGATGACAATATTGCAGACGTGGGAGCTCCTTTATTATGTAGCTGTTTCTTAAGAAGTGGTGGCTCGGCCAGAGGTACAGGTTGTTCACTATAGAGCAGGTCTTTACTAAATATTTAGGCTACCTATTTTCCCCGATCCATGGCCTCAATTACCTGGTAAAGTTCCTAACCGATGGCATTCAAGATCATTTTCCATAGATGACTTCAATCTCAGACCATCCGTACCCCCAACTTCTTCTCTCGATAGGAGTGCTCAAAGTGGACATTCATTTGTAAAAAAACAGCCTTTTGTAGCTTGAGAAATAGCTATACCGTACCATCACATGGCAGACAGTATGATATGAATAATTGCTGCACATTAAACATAATGGTTTCAAACAAAATATTCTTCACCACTGATTGTTCAGACAATTGCAGCGATGCCAACAAGACATCTGTTCATCAACAAGAAGAGGAAGCTACGGCTCTCCATCTTCACCTCGACAAAGGTCACCATTCTTCCACAGTTCCTATGCATTGCACTTTGAAGCTCCTGGAGTACTACTCTTTTTGCACTATTTTGAAAATTCTCATCGGAAGAACACTGAGTTTTCCTATATTCCCAGTTGTGTTGAACACATATTACTTATGTTTATTGTTCAATTGAAGTTTTAACTGCTTTCTTATTGTGTCAATTGAAGTTTTGGCAGCTTTTTCCCCTAGTGTACCTGTGTTTCGAAATGAAACTATTGGTTTCACTTGAATCTGGCAGTTGAATCCACCTTTGCTTTTTGTGTGATGACAATAATGCAGACATGGGTGCTTCTCTGTGAATTAGCTGCTTTTGAAGAAGTGGTGGTTCGGCCAGAGCTACAGGCTGTTCATTATAGCCCAGGTCTTTACTATGCACATGCTCGCAGAGACATATAGAGGCTATCTTTTTTTTGGTGATCCATGGCCTCAATAACCGGTAAGCGACGACATTCAAGATCATTTTCCACGAGTGAAGTCAATCTCGCGTCATCCGTTCCACAGACTTCTTCTCTAGGTAGACTGGTTTTGAAGTTACTCTACGCGACTCAAAAAATTCAGGAGTTGGAATTCCCTGAACATGAGTACTACCTGCTTCCTCTTCCAAATTAGTATCAATAGCATAACACCTTGGTCCAGGAACTTCTCTAGGTCGGGGAATTCATTCAAAGATGATTGTGGGCCATCACTTACAGCTTCAGCTAACTTAAAAACACACCACACTGTGAATGATGCAGAAGAATGCTCACTTCTTTGACGAGTAGAGATCAGCTGAATCAACGACAACTTTGGTTTGTTGAACAAAGA
Source organism: Solanum virginianum (assembly GCA_000787875.1). Classification (NCBI taxonomy): domain Eukaryota; kingdom Viridiplantae; phylum Streptophyta; class Magnoliopsida; order Solanales; family Solanaceae; genus Solanum; species Solanum virginianum. The sequence goes on along the minus strand of DF361314.1, from coordinate 25,031 downwards.
CCATCTGCGTCCTGCCAAGCCCAATTGGTATGCTACACAACCCCTTCTATCTCTTCTTCTTTGCTAACTTATCCCTTACGTCCCTTGGCAGTCAACTCTTAGGATATCTATTTTTTAATCTTCAACAATCTCCACAAAAAGAGGGCCTGCAATTCCCACTGTTTCCGATATGCACTTACACCTCATAGACCCAGAGTAAATCACAACCCTTTCTGTCTCTTCTTCTTTGCCACCTCAACTGTTGCGTCCCTTCTCTGTCAATGGTAATAATATTGAAAAAGATCTCAGTTATTCAGCTGGATAACAATGTCTTCTGTAACAATGCGATATAGGGCGTATGACTGATCCTGATCGTGTTTCAACGTGCACATTATTTGTGCAATGGTGTCATCTAAAAAGAAAGACTCATTTGACCAACGTTAGGAGAAAATGCAGGTCTATCTAATGAACACTTACACATATCCTCCTCATAAATTGTACCCGATTGAGTGGTATGGTGCCTGCAGAACAACTCAACACCTATTTGAAGTCAAGTAATTTCTTACCGATTTTCACTCTCGCGCTGCACTCCTCATTTTTCAGTCGGAGATGCGTAATCTGAGCTGAATGCGTATGTTTGGTGAGATTCCTTGATCTACGTCTTTTTAGAGGCCCTCTTACGAGTTGATAATCAAAGTGAAGAAGGAAAAAACCATGACAGGAGTCAGTTCCTAAGGATAATAAAATGGAGGCAAATTCAACATCTGACGTAGTTTTCTGCCCACATCTTTGGCTTTGATGGGGGATTTGGAGTAGAATCCATTAGATGTGTTCATCCTCATAATCAACATGCAATCTGATGTCACTATGGTACTGCACTTATCATTTTCCTCCTCTTTATGGTCTTCAACTGTGCTTGCCAAAAATACCTCCAAGACCAATTGGAGTTTTTGCTAATAAGTTAATTCCTTTTGCCATCTACAATTTCAAAGGTGCTTTGAATAACTCACCATGGGTGAATTAATGACATTTGAAGGATTATATGTATCATCAAGTGAACTCAGCATTTTTGGAATAGTTATAGACTTCTATTAATAATATCAAACCGTATTCCATATTACTCTTGCTTGGATTCACATATTGGGTTTTCACCTATCGTCCATCGCTTCGCAAACTTGGCTCCCGCTAACTTGATTCCAAATTGTAGTTTCACTATCTGCAACTACTCCTCTCTACCAAAACAATTTTTCTCCGAATTAATGTGTTTATCGGGGATATTCTATCAATAATGTTTGTCGTGCATGATCACGCTCAAAATACACCTCTTTTTTGAAGTAAAGGCGATCGTCAAAGTAATAAACCTAACCAAGGTTAGAGTTGAATCCCACAGGAATGCAGGATTTTTGCAACTTGGTTCACCAATAATCAATTCAAACATCAACTAACTTAATTCTCTAAAAATGGGGGTTTGCATTGATCAATAGAAAATTAAACTAAACTAACTAAAATTGGAAGACAAACAACAATGGAGAGCAACTTGGGGTACTGAGTTCCCCATGATTCACTTACTCAACTTTATTGAATTTTAGAATAACTAAAATTGGAAGACAAACAATAATAGAGAGCAACTTGGAGTATTGTGTTCCCTGTGATTCATTAACTCAACTTCCCTGGATTTTACAATTCTCAACTAGAATATTGCATGTAGGACAATAATTTAGGTTCTTCTAACCCTTTTGCCAAAGGTGAAGGTCAAATTTCACTATGGGACTTGACCCATCTCCATAGTGTGCTCAACTAACAATTACCTATAGTCCCAGTCAACCTCCCTTTGGTCGAGTTCGGTTGATTAGACGAGAACACATCATTGAATCTGTTAATCACTCTCTTTTCCTATTCATTACCTCCTGGATCGGGAAGGCAACACTATGCAAGTTCTAATGTTGGTCACCACTAGAAAACATTCAAAATGAAGAGAAATGATTAATACATATAAATACCCATTCTAAGAATTGCAAATAATCCGGGTTTTCTAAGTTAGACTCTCATGGTTTCCACAATCCCAAGTTGTGGGTTTAGCTAATCATATCTAGGGCAAATAATGAAAAAATGAATAGAGAAGACATAGTTAATCACTTACCTACGAAGATTGAAGAACAAGAAAACCCAATATGTATTTAAAATCACAAGCTTGAAAGATGTATTGAATCCACAAGTGAATCTAATCTCCAATATTCTTGTTTTCAAAGATAAACCCTAAAAATACTACTAAAATTTCATGCACTCTATGTGTCTCTATATACTCTCTCTAAAAAACTTTAAAAATTGCTATAAATGACCTAGTATTTTCTATTTATAGTATTTACAAATAAGTCCCTAAATTAATAAGAAAAACTAGTCGGCGCCTGATACAAGTCACAGTTACAACTCGTAACTCATGTTACGAGGCATAATTGGGCTTTCGTGGTCAGCCTCTTGCCCCTTGGACTTCACTGATACAAGACAACTTCACAAGTCGTAGTTTGGTCTATGAATCATATTGACCTCTCATAGTCCACATTTGTATCACTTGGTCAAAGTCTGATCAACACTGGAAATCACTATGAGACATCCCCTTACAACCCGTAGATAGGACTACGACTCGTAATTGGATCTTGCGTGACTAAACTTCAGTTTTGATTTAACACTGGAATCCTCCACAAGATCACCTCTACGACTCGTAAACTAAGATATGACTCGTAGAGGGTCTCGTATGTCCTCAAAAATCAGCAAAACCTGCACTTTTTCCAAAATTGTGCCAACCTGCTTTTCCTGTAAAAACAAACACAAAAACACATAAAACCATAAAAGTTGTATTGAGAACACACAAAATCTTGAGTTTTAGGCATCAGATGTATTGTATTTTGACAGCACATCAACACCCTCAACTTAGCATTGTTACTTGTCCTCATGCGATGACTCAATCTATATAGATAATAAATTAACACATAGCAATTAGCCCAATGGCATATACCATACTTAAATCCAACTCAGGTACCTATATCAGGTTTTTCAAAATAAGATCATGTAGCTATTTAGCAAACCAAAGCATATTGATGCATTTGATAACACAACTATGACAAGTAAAGGAATATCAACAACCACAATCACTGAACAAGTAAAATGTTGACAATGTAATGCAAATGCCCTTATAAGAAAGAAGTCCCCTTTTTTACACTCAATGAAGATTTTAGAATTTAACAGTGGGACTGTGCAAGCACACTCATTCTCACAAATGGCATTCATGCATGATGACCAACACCATAGGCTTACCCATATACTCATGACCAGACTTTTGACTAATAGGGCTAGGATTACTTTAGGACTTTATAAGCTTGTAACCTAGGCTCATGGGGCTTTGGTATGATATCTTGGAAAATTAGTGACTAAAGGCCAACCTTGAACCACACTTTTTGACACTTTCACCTTACCAACTCAATCATTTCTACCTTATTCTCCCTTTTTCTTCATATTCAACTTTTCCGGGTATTTTCTTCTCATTTTCAGCTTTTGCTTCATTTTCACACATCATTTTGCTTGTTCAACTCAATCTAAGGAATCTTTTTCTGTTTCTTTCACCTGGTACATGATCTTCTTCTTTTTCTTTCTATTCCCAACTCACCACCCTATTTTTGTGATTTCATCTCTACATCGGCCACCCTTAACTTAGGCTTTTAGCCTATTTTGAAGCACACAATATCCAATCTCCAAACCAGGGCTACTATTGGTAGCCACCCTCAACTTAGGTTTTTTGCCTAAATCAAGGTTCACAATGCTCAAGGATAGACCAGGGCCAATTTCAAGGTATTTCACTAAACAAGGCTTGGCTAATCAGGTGTTAAGAAAGAAATGATACATGTAAGGCTCAAATATTTGGAACAAGGGATGAATTTCTCATTTGGTTGGTCACTTTAGGCAACAGTGGACTAATTCAAAGAACAAGGGCCTAAGATCCCTTCCTGATCCATATAATCTCTAGTCCAACTTAGAGTAACAAGGCAAGTTCTAAATCAGCACACAATGCAAAAATATAATAAAATCAGCTCACACACACATGGCAGTGCATACATAGTCAACAGAAACTCACAGATCATACTTCATGTATCAAAATTCCCTTACTTAATTAGAACAAATATTGCCAAATCTTCAAATATGCATGGTTGCAATATAACTACCACGCAAAATTTTTGATGGGTACCAATTTTCAAAATACTCATAAAACATCAAAACAAAGTACATGCCATAAGTTCAACTACTATATACTACAAATATCATCTAAGACATCCTAAACATGTTGGTTCAATAAAAATTAAATATCCATGAGGAAAAAGAACACAGGCAAGAAAACCTTGGGATCAAAATTTGGGGTAGTTATGGACTAAAAGCTACTCAGACTTCACCCTA
>DF361314.1:8476-20593 GCA_000787875.1 Solanum virginianum | reverse complement strand
TACATAGCTACCCACACCCCATCGAAAAATTTATACATTGTCCTCAATGTATAATATCAAAAATAGAATAAATACAAGGGGTCAAAAAACAAACATATCTTGGTGCCTAAGCACCAGCTTGGGCTGCCTCTGATCATCTACCTCCTATGGGATAGTCTGCACAGCAGCCGCACTGGATGAGCCAATACCCATCAATCTATCCTTCTCCTTGGCTTGTCTCTGCTCTTCTGATTCTCTCGATATCCTTAAGACTCGCCCGAGCTCATTCTCTACCTCTTCCTCATCAACTACAGAGGTCTTATGATACACACATCTTTCCTTCGTGTCATCATCCTCAATAAGGGGCCTCTTCCTTTGGGAAGGCTGTGTGTGATCCTTTGAAGCAAAAAGATCAAATAGCGGCTTTGAAGGTTTATCTTTTGGATCTTTAGCTGGAGCCGCTAATGAAGAAGTCAAGTCAGCCTTAAGCTTTGATATCTCTTTATGAATGGCTAACAAGTCTGATGGTCGGGCCTTGGCTAGTCTCTTCTGCACTCGATCCTTAAAGGCGTCAATGCGAGTATGTACTGTAGTAATATGCTCCTTGATTGTGGAGATGGTGAATGCCTTGCATCGCGCCTTTGAGTTTGCAATTGTCTTTAGGATCCATGGCTTAAGCTACTGCATGAGCCGAGACAACTGAGCCTTGGTCCGTGATAACCTTTGCGCCATGTTCTGAAAAGTTATAGCTGACATGTGAACCATGCTTGGTGTGGAAACTTGTGATGTAGAATCCTCTTGTGTAGGAGCAGCTAAAGTGGGACCTCTCTCAATATTGATTGCCTCTGTCTGCTGGGGTCTCTCCTCAGTCGTAGCAGCTGGAGTGGTAGTGGGGGCAGCCGTTGAACCCTCTTGTGGTGGCTCTAGAGCAAATGTCTCAGGCATGGGAGGAGGTTGTGTCCTCTGAAGTGTCGATGGGGTTCTCATCAGCCTTAATTAGGTTGGGATCGAGAGTGTGTAGGGCCTCTCCCATTTATTCCTGATGATATAATATCTGCACATGAGACTCGATGCAAAGTTTATAGATCAAAATCGGGAATGGCATATAAGTAGCCCTCTTAAGCATCGACTCATGAATCTGCTCCGCGATGAGTCGGGCCCAATCAATATCATAACCAGTTAGAATGCTGGCCATTAAAACCTCTCACTCCAATGTAAGTGCATTATCTGTTAGCGTGGGCTAGATGCAAGATTTGACAATTGCCCACCAAAATTTGGTGGGGAAGGAGAGGGAAGACTTCATAATGGGTTCAGAATGTGTAGTGACCCAGGAAAGCTCTAGATCACGCTCAGCAATATGTCTGGCAACTCATCTCAATAACTCTATCCTCTCTATTGAATCTTTTACAATCAATATTATCCTAATCTGCCACAATCTATGATCAAACTCGACTGTTAACTCTAGAGCTCAGTACTCGGGACCAAAAAGCATTTGGCGGATCATCTTTTTCAAAATATTGACTCACCGTCCTCTCAATAGAGCCTCTCTCAATCTCGGCTGATCGAGAAGTTTTTTTCCTTTGGGAAGGTCATGGAGAATGGTGGTTGTATAAGCTGCATAAAACTCCCTAACTAAGGATGGTGCATAGCGTTCGAGCTTATCAGTCAACCACCTGAGTCCGTGTCATGTCATTGTGTCCTCAAGTCCTGGGATAGCTCAATCCATTAGCAATCAATCAGGGCTCCTCGTAAATTGACCGTACAGTCTTACCTTGCCCCTTTGGCTGCAAACCCTCATTATATATAGTCTTTATGCCCTTGATACCCCACCGATGAGTAGGATTCGTGCTTAAGAAGCCGATGTGTCAACAGAAGACTAGGCATCTCCTTCATCCTGGTGGCCATCCTCTAAACTAGACTCCATGCCTGAAGGAGTCATCTATGGTGAACTGTTATCACTCTCATTATCGCCTTCCTCCTTAGACTGGGAAGGGCTATCATCACAAGCTTGAGTTTTTCCAGCTTTGGCAGCAGCTCTCATCTATGGTCAAGGTGTTGTTGGGTCAGGATGGGTATTATAATCCTCCATTAACCCACTCACTTGGGTCTGCTCATTACACGAATGTTCCTCATCTGTAGGCTCATCAAGGAGTTATCTCCTAAATGACTCAATTTGTGAGCATTTTCCTTTTGGTGCCATGGTACCTGAAGAATAAACAATAGAGAAACCACCATAAGCCCCAACAATCAACAATTGAAAATAAGGAAAACAAGAAAAATTTACTTGGATCAGTTGTAGATAGGTGATATTAGACCTAGGTACGACTCATGGTAGGAACTACGAGTCATACTATGGTCTCATAAACCAGAAGTGTAAAACAAAAATGAACATTGGAACCTTATACGAGACTTAATTACAACTCATAACTTAGGTTACGGGTCGTAAACAAGTTTCGTATTGAGTTCCAAGGAGCAAAATTAACATAGGCATGAGTCCACGAGACCTATCTACGACTCATATAGGGATCTACGACTCATAGATAATCTTGTATGATGAGTACATAGGAATTTTAAGTCACTGTAACTTCCCACAAGAGGTAATTACGATTCGTAGACCCATCTACGAGCCGTAAAAGTCTCTCGTAAAGCATAAACAACAGGTACCTAAAATACCTCAACTCATTATACGGACTTTACGAACAAGGTAAATATTAACCTATCAGCGTTGAAGCAAGTCATACAAACACTCACATTTCAAACATATGCCCCATACCCCGATGCATAACTTCGAAATAAATTTACCCCATCCAAAAAGGATTTAGCAATCAAGACGTAGTCATTCATCCTTTCCCAACTCATTCAAACTTGTACCTATATCACCACCCCAAATCATACACAAAACCCACTCAATCACACTTAACGTCATTTAAGGAATAATTTAATAAGCACAACAAGAGTTGATCAACCTATGATTCCAACTACATCAAAATAATCCAAACACTATCATGCTCCTATGACACTACAAATCAATGAACATTTGTAACCCAATATCAACAATATGATCAAACAAGGAACATGATAGCATGAGCATCCAATCACAACAACACAGAAAAATCATTCAACTTAGGGCTCTAAATAATCAATTCAACTCTCAACAATCCTAGATTTTTTCATAATTTTAACTCAAACACGAATTATACCCGTTGGCATTAAATCAATCTCAATAATCATTTAAACCTTTCAAAGCAAAGTAATCTTTGAAGTTAAACTAAACCAAGAAACATATTGTATGAGTAGGTGAATTGAAGAAAGCAAAATGAGAAGAATGATGCCAAAACCCTAGTTGTCGGCATTTCTTGCTAGAAATGGAGTTGGAGCATCGGAAAATTAGTCAAAAAAAGATTGGGGAAGAGGCTGGGGTAATTTTACAGTAATTAGGGTTAAATATGGGGTCAAAATAATTTTGACCCCTATTTATACCTTACCGGGTTCACATTTAAAAATTACTGAGTTGGGTCTACGAAACTCCGACTACAAGTCGTGGGTTAGTCTATGACTTGTAGATCTTGGTCTCATAGACCATTCAACACTTAAAAAATTTTAAAAACATACCTGGGTTCTATAAACCCCATTCACGACTCGTAGTGTGGACTATGAGTCGTAAAGTTGGCTTGTAGATGGAGTGTACTTTAGATCTGCTCATTGTAACTCTCTATGATACTGGGCTATGACTCATAAAGTGCAATAAGACTTGTAATCCTGGTCATCGAGATTGCATCAGATGCAATTTTTGCAATTATTGTCTTGAACCTATATGCTCCTCACAAAATGCACTTGCACCTTAAATGTAACAAACCTAACATCAAAAATATCAATCAAAACATATACAAACAATCAACTCAAAATTCAAAAACTAAAAACAAATATCAAAACTAAGCTGGAACATAAAAAATGCTTGGGTTGCCTCCCAAGTAGCGCCTGATTTATTGTAGCGGCATGACTTAGTCATCTTGAGTACTTAGAATTCCTCAACTCTTGGTGAGTCCTTGTCACCAGACTTTGTCTCTTTCATCATGCTACTCTGAATCTGATCCAATTGTGTTGAGATGAGTTTGTACCAACTGTTAAGCTACTGAATTGCCAATGAATATTACCAACTTTATAGTTTATCTTGATGATGTCGAATTTGATCTCTCTCAACATCTCCTCTTGCGTATTTGCCCGTTTTACCAACTGGACTAGCATATCTTCAACACTAGAATTTCCATCTTCTTTATGATGATGGTGTGGTAGCATGAACCAGTTGCTCTTATCACATTCTTTCTTATGGCTTACATCCTTGTTGTGGTGGCTTCCTCGACTACTCCCTTGAGTGTTTAGACCTTGTGCCTATTTCATAAGCATCTCCATATTTTCTTTATTTTGTTCAAGCATTTGAAAGATTTCTACATTTATCTTTGCTTGCTCAGAGTTTCGATCAGAAGAATTCATGTGACTCATTGGTTGCTCACGTATAGGTCTTTACACACGGTGAGTGTCAGCCAACTTTTCCATCTACTCAACAACTTCTGCAAATGGTATCCCCAAGACTGAACCTCCCATAAGAGCATTTGCATATGCTTGATTATCCGGGTCTAATGCTCGGTAGAAACTCACTGCTAGTGTTGTATTCAAAATGCCATGGTCTGGAGCACTCATTAAGTATCCTTTGTATTGCTCCCATGTAGAATAGAGTGAATCACCAGGGAACTGCTGGAAGCTAGTGATTCTGTCCCTCTGCTTAAACTTGTTTGACCTAATAAAGAACCTTATTAAGAAAGTCCTTTGCAATTCCACCCAACTAGTGATCACACCTTATGGAAGTTTAGATAACCACACTATCGCATTGCCTGTGAGAGAAAATAGGAAGACATGAAGTCCCATAACATCCATAGATAGGTGGTGTGTTCCCATTACACCCCTGCAAACATATGCGACATAGTGCAAATAGCCATGTGGATCTTCGAGTGGCAGGCCTGCAAACAAACCACGGTCTTGCAACCTTTCTATTAGCTCATTAGAAATAGTGAACTTTGACTTAGCCGGTAAAGGCGGCAACACAATAGCTCCTGAGATATTAGCATTGTTTTGAGCCATTCGTCTTATAATCCACTGAACCTCTAAGTCAAGTGGAGCTAAAAGAATGTCTTGACTGCTTCTATTGGGCATACAACACCTAGTATACCCTGCAAATAAACTAAACAAATAAAAACAAAAGTAAAATACATCAAAAACTAAGAAATTAATACTTGAATTGCACTACTAGTGAATCCAAATCAAAATCTCGATGCATTCCCCAGCAACGACGTCATTTTTCTTTGATCACACTTAAGATACACCTTTTTTTTAAAGTAAAAATGACCATCAAAGTAATAATCTAACCAATGTTAGGGTCGAATACCACAGGAAATACAGGACTTTTGCAACCTGGTTCACCAATAATTAATTTAAATATCAACTAACTTAATTCTCTAAGAAGGGGGGGAGGGTTTGTAATGATCGATAGAAATTAAACTAGAATAATTAAAATTGGAAGACAAACAATAATGGAGAGCAACTTGGGTATTGTGTTCCCCATGATTCACTAACTCAACTTCCCTAGATTTTAGAATTCTCAACTAAAATATTGCATGTAGGACGGTAATTTAGGTTCTTCTAACCCTTTGGTCAAAGGTGAAGGTCGAATTCCATTATGGGACTTGGCCCATCTCCATAGTTTTCTCAACTAACCATTACCTATAGTCCCAGTTAACCTCCCTTTGGTCTATTTCGGTTGATTAGATGCCCATCTCCATAGTGTGCTCAACTAACCATTACCTATAGTCCCAGTTAACCTCCCTTTGGTCTAGTTCGGTTGATTAGATGAGAACATATCATCGAATTCTGTTAATCACTCTCTTTTTCTATTCATTACCACTTGGATCAGGAAGGTAACACTAGGCAAATTCTAATATTGGCTTCACTAAAAAACATTCAAAATGAAGAGAAATGATTAATACATACAAATACTCATTCTAAGAATTGCAAATAATCTGAGTTTTCTAAGTTAGATTCTCTTGGTTCTCACAACCCCAAGTTGTGGGTTTAGCTACTCATATCTAGGGTAAATAATGAAACAATGAATAGAGAAGACATAGTTAATCACTTACCCAAGAAGATTGAAGAACAAGAAAACCCAATATATATTTAGAATCACAAGCTTGAAAGATATATTGAATCCACAAATGAATCTATTCTCCAAAATTCTTGTCTCCAAAGATAAACCCTAAAAATACTACTAAAATTCCATGCTCTCTATGTGTCTCTATCTACTCTCTCTGAAAAACTTCAAAAACTGCTATAAATGACCTAGTATTTTCTATTTATAGTATTTACAAATAAGTCCCTAAATTAATAAGAAAAACTTATTGACGCCTGATACAAGTCACAGTTGCGACTCGTAACTCATGTTACGAGCCGTAATCAGGCTTTTGTGGTCAGCCTCTTGCCTCTTGACTTCACTGATACGAGGTACCTTCATGAGTTGTTGTCTGATCTATGACTCGTATTGACCTCTCATAGTCCACATTTGTATTACTTGGTCCAAGTCTGATTAACACTGAAAATCACTATGAGACATCCCCTTACGAACCGTAGATGGGACTATGACTCGTAACTGGATCTCGTGTGATTGAACATCAATTTTGCTTCAACATTGGAATCCTCCACCAGATCACCTCTATGACTCATAAATTGAGATACGACTCGTAGTGAGTCTTGTATGTCCTCAAAAATCAGCAAAACCTGCACTTTTTCCAAAATTATGCCAACCTATTTTTCCTGTAAAAATAAACACAAAAATACATAAAAATGATAAAAGTTGCATATAGAACACACAAAATCCTGAGTTCTAGGCATCAAATGTGTTGTATTTTGACAAGACATCGATACACCTTATTCAACACTTTATGCATCTATACCATTATTTGTTAAGGTCACAATTTTCCCTTCATGAAAATAAATCATATAAATATAATGTAATGACTCAACGAAACTTGCTTCACAACTCTATCCATCATTAGTTGTCTGCCATATGTAAAGTAAGATCTTACTTCTAAATTAATTTTACAAATACATCCTTGAATTCAATTTACAAAGCAAGCAACAGGCTGCTTTAAAATGTCAAATATTTGTAGTAGAGCGCTTTGGGTGATGACAAGCCGCATTGTAGATGGTGAATAGACATTATTACACAGGTAGCTCTATGGTTTCAGAACTACATTATAGCTTCATATAAATATGCTCTTTTCCCCATGTTGTAATTTTGTATTCATACTCTCTTTCTAACTATTCCGTTCTTTTTGATTAACTTTTACCAGACATATTTTTGATCTTTGTTTCTTATTTCTTAAAATTCAGATTGTGGAAGTTATAGATGTTTATGTATGTTTGTAAATGCTACTATGCATCTTTACAAGAGATAGTTTCCATCTACTTTGTTCTGTTGTATTCAAATCAGCCTCATGTAGAAGTCCCTCACTTATCTTATGTAACTAAATATTCGCGCCAATGAAATAAATGCACCCATCAGTATTCATGGGATGGAGTCAATTTGTTGAGACTAATAGCACTCAATAACTTTGCGATCGCCCTAAAAAAAAGGTAGCCCTTCTCCTTCATCAATGCTGCGCACCAGACGGTCCCTATATGTATTAAGTGTCTAGGAAAAATATACCCTATCAAATGAATTCGTGATGATATGCCGGGTCTGGATAGGGTTCCAAGGTATTAGATGAGATAAAGAAAGGAATTACAATTAAAGATACTATTTCTTTTTCAGAAAAAGGTCATTTCCCTTCAATTCGACAAAGATAAGTTCATTTATTAAAATAGTACCAAAAAATCAATTGTATGCTATGGAAGATTATTAGAAGTCATGCAGAAAGGCTATAAACCGCAAAATATTTTCACATAATGCCTCCCTGTTCATGGATAGTCATCACCTGCTTGCAAAAGTTGCCATGTCATAACGAAGGTTTAATCACTATGCCCTAAATAGGGACTAATAAACAACAATTTTGGCTGTTTAATTAATCAAGAATCTACCTGCTTAATTGCCTCTTAGTCAACTTTTTTTAACATCACTCGCGATTTTCGTAACTAAAAAAATGTAATTCACTTTTTACAAAATAACAACAATAACTGCACGAAAATTAGATTCATTAGATTTTAGTATGTAACATTTAAAGCATGATACACAGAATATTTAGCTAATTTAACAATAAAAATTAATATAGTAATTATGGGCCAAAAATTAGGGCATAGGCTTGTGGCTGTTAAAGCCCAATTCCCAAATCAAATAGGAACCACAACCTTGACCTATATTTTAATATGCTTTGAGTGTCTCTGATGTGAGGCTAAAAATACATATTTTTAGTCATTATTTATCTCATATTTAATATTTTTATTTATCTTTTTTGAGCATAAATTTTATGAATTGGGCTAAATTTTATATTTTATTTGTAGGATTAAATTGGCGCAAAAATGAAGAGATTTGAAGCCCAAATAAATTAAAAAGGAAAGATTGCAGAAGAAAATTTAAGCAGATAGCTTAATGGATTAAATTGAATATAATAATATATATTATTATATACGCATATAAGGATATAGCAAGTTTTTCAATTACAATTGCAATTGGAAAACTGCTGCTAAGCTGCCACGTGGCACAAAACATTGTTGAAGACGCGTAAAGTTCGCGTGAAGGATTCAAATTTCCTTTTGGTTTTGGTTTCCCAATTTGTTTTGGACTCAATTATTTTATTTGGATTTTTTTTACAATTATAAATATTTCATAAAATTAGATTTTACATAACTTTTGACGTAGAGAGAAATAAAAGTCGTTGTGGAAGTCGGAGTACTTTAGTTTCATCTTTTCTTCTCCTTTATTAATTATTTTTACATTTATCTTTGAATGATTTGTGGTAATTTCTTCATGTCTATGTGAAGTTAAGCTTCTCATTCTAAGATTATGGTAGCTAATAAGATGATTGTTTAGTCATTATTAATTTGAAATATTTGTTTATCATATTAGTTGTTCTTATATTGCTTTTATCTATACTTCATAGCCTGATCAACTGGGGGTAAATTAGTTTTTCATTCTGGATTCGAGAGATGTTGGAATGAATAGAACACAGTAATATAGGGAGCTTGTTCGACTAGGAAACTAGATTGATTCTTGTAAGGGAGACTAGTGACAACTATCCTTACACCTTGCTTGGTTCATAATATAGGAAGATAACATTAATGCATTTTTATTGATCTGTCTATCCCCATTCAACAATGTAGTTAGGCAGTCAATAACAATAGGCTGGCAGAGGCGTACAACCACAACCCTATTCAGGTAATTTTAACCCTGTGAATCAACAACTAGATAATCAAATAATTTGATGAAATAGAGGCTAAGCATGATTATTAGCTAAACCATAATCTTATATTGATTTATTCATTGATTATGTAAAAATATTTCTCATCTTGGTTGATTGTTCATTGCTTAAATAAATAATTGAAATTAAGATAACTTAGTTAATAATTAATCGACAAGTCCTTTGGGTTTGACATCCGGCTTCTGAAAAGAACCACTATATTACTTGGGTTGACCATGTATACTTGCGTATGTTAGGGAAGCAACAGTCTCTTTCAACCAAAATTATTGTCACGCCTCGCCCTCATTCGAACGGGTGCAAACCTTTTCCAAATTTATGAAATACTCTTTAAAATGTCTTACACCCTTCGATACTCCCACCATCAATCAAACCTGTCAAACTTGCCTATTCAACTCCTAAGTATTTGTCTACATTCTAAAAGTTCTAATCGAATATGGCATATCCAATTCTATAATAGTTGGATATGACGAGAGATGACTGGTTAGTTAGGGTGCAAGTTTTCTAGATGTGAAAATTTATAAATTGGAAGCAAAGCGACAAGATGATAAGCCTAAACATGATCCTTATTGAAGAAAAGGTAATGTAGATTTCTTTTAAATTATAACCGACATAAAAAATTTTGTTCTTGCAATGCACTTACGAAATTAATTCTATTAGGGAACTTTGATACATGCTATAATTTGGAAAAATCAAGTTAATAGGTTTCGAAAAAATTTAAGAGAAGGCTCTGCAATCATTATCAGAAACTTCAAAGTTATAGAGGTCTTGAGTAAATATAGACCAATACAGTTGACGCTTAAAATTACATTCTTGCAGATTACTGTCATGTCAAAGTTGTTGGATGATATTGTTCAGATTCCTAAAATGGCTTTGAATTTATTCAACCAGACATGATTCGCTCAAGGGTCATTAACACATTGTGCTATCAGATAGTGGTATTCGTATCATCTATCTTACTCACTTTCTGTAAGGTTCAAAATTAATATACTGGCTCTTGTACCTGTAGATATGGTCAGATGTTTATGTAGAATTGGTGATCTCGAAAGTGTTAGGTCAAAGTGAAAAAAGCGATACATACACCTGGTTACTGATCCGTAATCTACTTATCACCTTTACGTTACTTTTGAATCCATTCATTCCAAGGAAGAAACATATAAAATGAAACCCAAATCGCTTTCATACAGACCATTTTACTCTTTATGCGAATAAAATAGATTGCTACTCTAATATATTATATTGCTCTTGTAGCCATGACAGGTTTGTCAAAGCAAAAATTACATTATGAGAGGAATATGAGGAAGCATTTTACCCCTATTTGTACCCCAGCGATTCTGGTCCGTACATTATAATCGTTACAAAACAACTCTAAAGGAATTTAAAGGTAGTTACTTTTTATTAACATAACTCTACATTTTCACATATTTCTTGGTGGGGCACAATGAGATTTAATGTGGATACTTTCCTAACAGGTGAATTAAGTTTTACCACCATAGCCGAAATCAAAATATATGTTAATCTTAAAATGGACAACATCAACTCATGGATTCAAAAGTTTACTGGGTACTCTATTCATGATAAAACCTATTGCAAGTGCTAAAGCCGGTAACATTCCCATAGAGGTATCTATGTTTGAAAATAAAATGACTACAAAAGAGTTACTAGATTCTAAATGGACTGCGGACATAAAGGTAACTAACGTGCTAACCCTTCCAATGTTATGAGCAATACAATGTATATACATGGTTCGATTATATATCTTACATATATATATATATATATATATATATGTTGTTGAATATGCCAGGAATGCACTGTTTCTGTACGGGCTAAGATCAAAGAAGTAGATGACTACTTCGATTGGTATTACAGTTCTTGTAACTTATACAACAAAAATATTAAACCTACAAATGGTGTCTACACTTTGCCCCAAGTGTGAGAATCTATGCGAGTTCCCAGTTATCAAGTAAAAAATACATAACAATGTACCGCCTAGGGCTTTCTTTTTAAGGAATGGTAACATTTTTATAAAATACAAGTACAAAATACATATAAACGTCGAAGACAAAAGTGGAAAGACTACTTTAGTCCTCTTTATGGGGTGACAGAAAAACTACTTGACACTTCTGCTCATAAATTGGTTAACAGAATGTCCAACCCTCAAAAAAAGATACCATTTGAAATTGACCAGCTTTGTGGGAAGGAGTATATTTTCAAGCTTAAGTTGATCACATTCAACTTGAAAGAGGGGCTAGAAAATTATATGGTGATAAAAGTTTATGTTCCTGGTGAAGATTTAGAATTGCAGCACCGGAGAAACAAAGACCAAAAGGTGAGTGTTATACCATTATCCATATTCTTACATATATTACCCTGATGAATATATTATTACCCTTCCAAAATAGTACGTTAAACATACAGTAACATTGATGCTTTGGCGATATTTTATTATACAGGGAAAAGTGAAAGTGAATGATGCAGCGGAATCAAAAGTCTAGAATGCAGTTGGGTCAAATACAGACAACTCAAAAACATAGGCCGACGATACCAGAGGGCCTTCCTCTTCCATGAGAAGAGTTTCTGCAAAAAAATTAAAGAAAAGGAAATTCTTCATAGACGACGACTAAGATGTTGACAGAGACAGTTTAAAACACCCAACTTAGAGGCTCCTTCCGAGATA
>DF361315.1:39308-52903 GCA_000787875.1 Solanum virginianum | reverse complement strand
CTGGTGGGTCCGAGCAAGTGCCATCACGCCAATTTTTGGGTCGTGACAATAGAGAGCTTGTTTGTTCTAAGAGACTAGGATAATTCATTTATGGGAGACTTGTGATATCTATCCATACGTCTTGTTTGGTTCAAATATAGAAAAGTAACTTTAATGCATTGGATTAACTTTACAAATATATTCCTTCCAAAATAATGGTCATATTTAACTTTTTCAGCATCAATTGAATTAATTTCTAGTGCTAAAGTAAATTAAATTAATTAGATATTCAAGCTATATGAAAAATATTATAAATTATAATTTTTTATATTAATAAAATTTTAAAAATATATAATTAAAATTTTGGTCAAAATTTTGACTCTAAAATAATTATATTGTGACAAATATTTTAAAATGAGTGAGATATAATTTATAACTTTTTAAAAAAAATAAACGAGACGGGGCGGGATTAGGACTGGACAGTGAGGATCGGTGCCTGCTACAATACTGTCACTATCATAAATGCCTAAAATAGTAATCACAAAAATATATAATATGATTTTTTTCCTTTCATTTTTCATATTAAAATTAAAATATTACTTATTTAAAAGAATCTTAAAATAACTTATCATATCATAACATATTAGTAGTAGTCGGATAAAAATATTAGTAAAAAATATTTTTTAGTTAAGATTTTTGGAATTTTTAAAATTTTGAAGTTTTGTAAAATAAAATAAATATGCAAACATTAATTTCTTTAATTTTTTAAAAATCAATGATCATAGTCTAAATTTATTTTGTTTTAAAAAAAAAAACTTTTTTGAAATTAAAATAATTTATAAATATAGAAATATTTAAGATTTATTTTCCTTTCTTTTTTGTACCACATAAATCTTATTTAGACTAAAAAAGAATATAAAAGATTGCAAAAAGAAAAAAGAAAAAAAAGAAGCCTTGTCCCTTAATTTATCAAAGATTCTTTGTCTATACAGCCAGGCAGATATGTATACATACAGGTGTATGCAATGATTCATACAATTACAGTGTTGTTTTGACAGTTGATTAGCTGGAAGTATTTGCTGATTTGCTCTTTCTGTGTAGCTGCTCTCTGTTTTTCTCTCTTCTCCCAACAGAGAACAAGTTCAAGAACACCCAAATATAGGTGATTCAGTAAAAAATTAATGCTTCTTTTAATTCTTAATTTGAATTATTTACATGAAGTTGCAACTTAAAGTTTCTTTTTTCAGTTTTTCCTTTGTGGGTTTTAATTTTTGTACAATTTAAACTTGCTTGCTGATGAAAAAGTTTCAAGATCTTCTTTTTATTCTTGAAATTTCAGTGGGGTTCAAGTTCCAATTTGTATTGTATTGAGATTTGTGAATTGTTTGTTGATTAATGGCTTGTTAGTAATTTATAGTTTCTGAAGGGAAGTCTGTGGTGTTGTCTTGATGGTGGTTTTCTCTGTGTATATGAAAACTTTGGGTGGAATTGAGGTGGGGGAGTGGTTTAGGTTTGTGTGGTGAGACTGTATATGTGTGTTTTTGTTGTTCAAGATGAGTTGTGGTTTTGAGACGAGGTTCCCTGGAAATAGCGTCTCTAACTCTATGAGATAGTGGTGAGGTCGTGTACCCCACTTGTGGGATTCTTGATGGATAGAGGGAGAAGGTGAAGAGGGCTAAGTTAGTGGTTGTTGATTATCGTTATGGTTCAGTCCTACGTCGGTAGTACGATGTGCTGAGGTGGGGTTTATATAGCTATTGGGCTCTCCCCCCTCAATAGGTAGCTTTTGGCGTGTGGTTTTCGTTGGATTGTAACAGTTGTTGTGTTTTTGGGCTGGTCTAAGGAGTGGCTTGTGGTGGTTTTGTAGGGAATGTGAAGGAGAGCAATTTTTGTAGTGTTGGTTCAGGTTAAGAATGTGTGAATTGAAAAAAGAAATGATTTTGGTATCGGTCGTGCCTAGTTGAAGTGAGAGGCACTTTTTTGCTCATGTCAACATTCTTCATCTAATAGATAAATGATCTAGCAATGATGGTATTTCTGTTTAGTTTTAACGAATCGCAATGAAATATATCCCAACTCCATATTTTGTTTTAATAGATACACTTTGAATCACGTTGGAGTGTTTATGGGTGACGGGTGTCAACTTTAAGGGCCCCTTATGTATTTGGCCTTTCTTTTTTCTTTTTAATAGTTGTTCGGAATGATAATCATATTTGGGCTTTGATGTTGACTGCTTATTTCATAAGTAGCTAGTTTTTGGATTGCTTGCTGAAAAAGTCAAATGATTCTGGTTGGTGATTCTTTTAGATAGTGTTGTTATCTTATTTGACAACAGCTCTGATGTAACATGATTTTTAATGGAAAATATTTTCACTGATTGTTTCCCCCGGGGAAAATATTTCTAAATCTAGGATGTTTGGTTGGACATAATGTTGGTGGTGATTCTTTTAGGTGGTGATTCTTAATTTGCTAACAGCCCCATCTGGATGAAGTAAAATGATTTTTAATGGAAACTATTTTCAAATGTTTCACCTAGGAAAATATTTCTAAATCTAGGATGTTTGGTTGGATATAAAGTTGGTGGTGATTCTTTCAGGTAGTATTGATATCTTAATTTGATAACAGCCTTGTAAGGAAGCATGTGAATTGTTTGGAAGACATTTACGTTTGTAGATTTATGGCTTGTCTATTATTCGTATTTCAGGGTGAATTTATAGCCTAAAAATGGGACATGTGAACCCGTTGTCTTTCCGTACTAGATATGTTATTGTATATATTTTCTAAAATTGGTCTAGTGTTATCTGTTGGCACCGGACTACAAAAGGCTAAATAGTGCACTTGGTTGAATGTTGAGTTATTTACCTAGAGGAAAGAAAGGCCAAATACCAAATCTGATGAAATAATCTGAAGGAAGTCTGCGGTTCTGTGTTGATGGTGGTTTCGCTGTGTATATCGAAACTTTGGGTGGCAATGAGGAGCAGAAGTGGTTGAGTTTTAATGAAGTTGATGGTGGCACTATATATGCGTGATTTGTTGTTGAAGATTTGTGGTTTCTTGATGGACAAAAGGAGAAGGTGAATAGGGGTATGTTAGTGGTTGGTGATTATTGTTATGGTCCCACATCGGTACTCCTATGCAGTATCTAGGTGTCACTTAGGGATGCATAACCAATGGTGTAGTATTAACTAGATCATCCACTGTTTGTCTAGGAAGGTGGAACAAATTAGATCAGGGTTCTTTATTGAGGTGGTGGTATGTAAGTGGCAACCCACAACAACTCTGTAAGCAAGGGTCATTAGCATTTGTTTAAACTTGTCATTCTTTGTTAATAAATTTTTACTTCTTAAAATTGGCACGCACAATTGTTTGAAGGTTTACTTCCACTACTAGGTGCAATGCTACTTTTGCAATGGATTTCTTTTTGTGTTTCTGGTACATCAATACCCTTTCCCCTCTCTCACCCAACAAACAAGAATGAGTAACTTCTATTAGAATAGTTTTTTGTATTTTCTAGCATTTGGATATAGATTTCGGCGCATATCCCGTTTGTTTTATGCCTACTTTACAAAACAGTGTCTTTTGATATTTGAATTGCATGTTCTTATCTGGCCTTTGTATCTGCTGAGAGCTTGGCATTATCCAGATCAGACATTTCTGGATTAATTTCCTGTTCTGCTTCTTGCAGATGCAGTATCATCTAATGCAGGGAAGTTTTTGCCTAGATTTTGTAGACATGATCTCTGAGCTGCTATGACATAAGTGGAAAATAAAGCTTAAGCTATCTGATGTTTTTAAAAAAGTTCAATGCAGTCCCTGAATAAAAGTTACATTTAGTCCCTAACCTCTATTTGGCTCATCTGTTTGTCCTTACTCCCATCAGATCCAAACTTAGCAACCAAAATGATCCATTTGTTCTTCAGATAATATTTTAAGGAAGTGTTTTCCAGTTCTCTCAAACAACCGTCAATTTAAACTTTCAGCCCCTAATGCATGAATGATCTCTATCAGAATTCTCACGTTGGTTGTGGATGTGTTTTTTGGACTCTTTATATGGTCCTGACTAATACTAACTTCATATGAGCTAGAGATCCAAGGTCCATCTCTTATAATGATGTGGCACCAATCCTAATTCATGGTTTATCTCATGTTAGATCCTCATATTATGTTGTCCATGCACCAGTTTTAGGCTGGAGTGTGCAGTGGAGTGGGTGTTAGAATTTCCACATGGATGCATGATTTACTCTCTTTAAATAGTCTTGGAAAATCCTCACCTCATGAGCTAACTTTTGGGGTTGAGTTAGGGCTAATGTCCATATCTTATGAACCTTTGTGGAACTTTTACCACTTTCTCTAGTTTGTTATGCCGGAATTGGATAGATCTCATGGAAGTGCCCCACATGGATGATTTTGATGAATGATTAATGAATTTGGGATCCAAAACCAAGTAAAGTTGGCGACTAAATTGCTGGAAGTCAATGTTCAGAGACCACAGTGGGTTTTTTCTAAAGAGTATTAAGGACTTCCTCTGTGGAAAAATAAGTGGGTGTTTGGATTAGCTTATTTTAAGTGAATTGTGACTGTTAAGCTATTTTTTTAGTTTTGAAAATGTTTGGGAACAACTTAAAGTGCTTAAAAGCACTTTTTCTAAGTTGGAAAATCAAAAGTTGGGTATTCCCAACCAGGGGCGGACCCACATATTGGGTTCCGGGTGCTCGAGCACCCACTGGCCCGAAAAAATCTTTGTGTATCCATATAGAAAATATGAAAAAATGGTATAAGGTTAAGCACCCACTGAATAAGAAGTTTCGTGGGTGCAGTGGTTCTCCATGCCTTCTTAAGGTTCAGGATGAGTTGCCAGACCCGGGTTTGAATCCCACTGGCAACAAATTTTTTCCCTTTGAGCACCCACAGTCCAGGAATCCTGGATCCGCCACTGTTCCCAACCTATGACTTTTGACATTTAGCTTATAAGTTACTTTTAGAAAGCCAATCCAAACACCCCCTAGAAACAGAAAGAAGAAAGGATTTTGTGCCATTTGTGTTGAAGTCGTCCCAAATTTTGGTTGTCATGTCCGATTTGATGCATGGGGAAATGTTTGTTTGCTGTAAATCACATTCAATTATGTTAGAAAAATGTGCTAGCACATAGGCAGTTACTTGTTATAATCGGACCTAAGCTTATAGATTGTAATTTGGAAACTGTCATAACATGATCATAAGTTTGATCCAACAATTGTTTGGTTTTTAGCAGTTCATGTGACTGTTAGGTAAGTACTTTTATGCTTCGAACACACAAAGGAAGATTTGAGCTTGCTTTTTCATCTTTACTTCTGAGCCTGTACTTGTGTTTCTAGGTCTGGACTTCAGAAGATGAACCTGTTTGCTTCTATTATTTGTGTTTTGAAGGATTTATGAAGGTTCTGACGAAATTCTTATCTCTCCAGCTGGAAAATAAGTGAATGGCGGCAGAGCTTGTTAACTCTGCAACAAGTGACAAACTCACTGAAATAGATTGGACGAAAAATATTGAAATATGTGAATTGGTCGCACGTGATCACAAGTATGGCACTTTCTTTCAACTCTCTCTCAAATTATTATTCTAAGTGGCGATAGTACCTTCAGCTATTGCTTTACCAAAAATGAAGTTTTAGATCTGTCGGCCAAACTAGTAATCACATACTGAATTTATTTTTGCAAGGATTGATGTCCGGGGTGGACCTCCAATTTTTGTGCTGAATAAGTTTTGTAACAGAACTACGACTTAGCATTTTTAGCTACTTTTCAACCAAACATTCAACTTGCATCTTATTGATGACTCAAGGACATGATATTGCTTTGATTTGAACAGGCAAGCTAGAGATGTCGTTAAAGCTATAAAGAAACGGCTGGGAAGTAAAAGCCCAAACTCACAACTCTTCTCAGTAAATGTCAGTACTTTTAGATTCTCTGACGTTTTTCATCTCATTGGAAATAATGTTGTCCCGTTGATTATTATAAATTTTTTTTTGCTGGTTTGGCAGCCTTCGTAAAGATAGTCCATTTATTGGTTATACTTATTATGTTGTCACGTAATACTGCAGTTGCTGGAAATGTTGATGAACAATATTGGAGAACCTGTCCATAAGCAGGTTATTGATACAGGAATTCTTCCAATACTTGTAAAGATAGTGAAGAAAAAGGTCTGCAATTTTTCACTTCTTATTTTTGATTGTACCCCTTTGGTTCTTAACGTTTTCATGTTCATGTTTTGCTATTTCTCCATTCTCAAAGGAGGTATTAATTTGTGAAGACGGTAAAGAAAAAGATCTGTAATTTTTTAAGCTCTTATTTTTTATTTCCCCCCTTTGTGTTCTTAAAATTTTCATGTTCAGATCTTGCTATTTCTCCTACTTTCTAAGGAGATTGTTAATTTGTAAATAATACAACCCTTCTCCTTGTGTTCTTAAAATTTCTCATGCTCAGGTCTTGCTATTTGTCTTCTCCTATTTCCGAAGGAAGTGTTAACTTTTCTTCCTCTTTATATAGTCAGATCTACCTGTACGAGAGAAGATATTTCTTCTTCTAGACGCTGCACAGACTTCTCTTGGTGGAGCTTCTGGGAGGTTCCCTCAGTATTATTCTGCATATTATGAGTTAGTGGTAGGTAAACTCACCTTAACCTTACATATAAGTGGATCGTATTGAGAAACATCGACTTGTCTGCACTCTATTTTTTTTAAAAAGGAAGAGTTGATGAAACTAGATGCTGCTGTAATCCTTAAAGATTATCTTCCCAATTTTGAGGATTGTAGTCATCTGTTTCTTAACTACTTCATTCTGCATTCAGTGTTCAAGCAAACCGTCTATTTTTTGTACGTTCACATTATTAAAAAGTGAGAAGTTGACCACGTGATGACTTGATATTCGTTACTGGTGAGAGATTCTTTTAATGATTAGTGTAATGCAAACTATTTGGGAGACTTTATCTTATCATTACTCAAATAATACAACATTTTAATTACATGTGAAAATTAGGATAACTATAGTAACTAGATATCTAAATTCCTCGAATCAACTACAATACTTTTTATCGGGAAATATACAACTTATCTGATTTTGTAATACTCCCTCAAGCTAGAGCATAAATGTTGATCATGCGCAACTTGTTACAGAGGTTATCAACCTAAGTTCCACTCAACACCTTTGTGAATAAATCATCTACTTGCTCTCCTATCTTCAAAAAAATCAATTCACCATTGTTGAAGAAAACACAAATACATCAATGGCTAGAAACCTTCTACCCCTATCTACAGATTAATCAATAGTTCATTTGCCTGCACTTCACCCCACTCAAGTGCTGACTTTAGTGAACTAGCGATGTCGAGACCAGAATCTTTGTTTCCTAGTTCAACTATGCTTCATGTAGCAATTGAATATTAAGGTTGTCCTGTATTTTCTCATGAATTAAATGGCAGTAGCGCTCAATATTTTTGGTTCTTTCATGATAAGCTGAATTTGAGGCGATATGGAGGACAACTTGATTATCACACCAATTTCAGTTAGAAGATGATGCATTTACATAATCTCTCATGTGGACTGTGTCATTGCTTGGTATTTACATCCCGCATTTATACGAGATAGAACACTTTGTTTGTCCATGACATTAAATTTCCACCAACAGACGCAATAACCAGTTGTAGATCTTCATCAATCTTTGACTTAGTCCAATCAGTATCTTCAAAAGACCCAATGCTAGAAGGCCCATAATTGTTATATAATGTACCAAGTCCAGGGGCTCCTTTTAAGTAGCATAGGATCTGTTCCAGAACGGCCCACGATTTGACTCCACTCCCTCCTAAAAGAAACCAGGGCTAGGGTGGGCTTGGTAAGGAGAGAGTGGAAGTCATATAATTGACTCCGTAAAGTTTGCATAGTGCCTCCTCTCATTTTTGTTGTTGACTATTACTCCCTCTGCTTCAGTTTATGTAGCACACTTTTCTTTTTAATCCATCCAAGAAGAATGTCACTAATTAGAAACCACTTTACTTTACAATTTTCTTTTTATCCTTAATGAAATGGTTTAGAACCACACAATTATCTAAGATGTTTAAACCACAAATTTTAAAAGTCTTTCTTTTTTTCTAGAACGTTGTGCCAACTCAAACATGCCATATAAATTGGAACGGAGGGAGTACTTTTTACGAACAACATTATTTGTTTGCTTACAGGGTTTGATTGGATATTCCATTTTTTTATTTGAAAGGGTGAAGAATATGGTCCTCGTATTATTGCTATAAAAATTGGTCCAATAATCTCATGGTTCTTTTCTGAAGGCTTTTTTTTACCCCTACTCAATGAATTATTTAACTTTGTATTTTCAACGGCATGTGGGGAGCGAGTCATCTAACTAGGGATTTAAGTATTTTTTTACGAACAACATTATTTGTTTGATTACAGGGTTTGATTGGATATTCCATTTTTTTATTTGAAAGGGTGAAGAATATGATCCTCGTATTATTGCTATAAAAATTGGTCCAATAATCTCATGGTTCTTTTCTGAAGGCTTTTTTTATCCCTAGTCAATGAATTATTCAACTTTGTATTTTCAACGGTATGTGGGGAGCGAGGTCATCTAACTAGGGATTTAATAAAATATACCTTTTGAATGAGTAATACGAGTTACTTGTAAATTCTGTGAATCCAATTTTTCTTCTTTACAGAGAAGTATTGTTTGCCCTGTTGCTATTTTTGTGATGGTGTAGAACTCGGAATACCCTTGTAATGCTTGAGATTTGACTTTTCAGAGTGCAGGCGTGGAGTTTCCTCAAAGATCACGTGTCTCCGCCAAACCGCATGCTCCCTCAAATGAGAATAGAAATAATCATCGAGAGAATGATCATGCCCCTTCTAGATGTGAAATAAAATTCCCACAGGCAGAGCCTCAAAAAATTCCTGACAACAGGTAAATGTCATAGCATGTTATATTGTGTTATTAGGAGAATAAGGAATTCATTACTACAGCTCTCTCTCTCTCTCTCTCTCTCTTAGTTCGGGGTGTCAGGATTAGTGGTTAAAAACATCGATGAATTAAAAATTAGCTGTCTCCTCAGTTAAGTATTACTGGCCTTGATGGAGGAAAAGAAATGGTCATTTTGTTCTTTTTCTGCTTTCTATATCCTTTACTCTTGGTGCAAGCTGCGATATTTCTTCCCAGCTACAGCCTGGATATTCTGAGAGAAAGCTCCTATTACATATTCAGGCTCCTACGGAACTTGCAGTGTAAAATGATGTATAAAATTTTGCAGTGTAAAAATATCACACTTTGGTCCAACCAACTCTTGTTTCATAGAAATAAGCTTATTAATTAATAAGTAAAAACTAAGTGTGCGCGTGCCCAAAGTTGAAGGGGGTTTAACGCGTCTACTCTGTTGCATAGACTTATTTCAATAAAGACCCAACCAAGAAAATCCATCTACTAAAAACCCAAGTATTAAGATGGCAGAACCAAAAGATCCATAGGAGTCTGTACTCTTCCCTTCTGGCGAAGTAGGCAGAAAATCATAACTCAAGCAAGCCCCGAAAGATCAACTTTCGTATTTATTTGAGGTCTGTTTATCATCAATTTCTTCCCTCTGTTAATATAGTTTCGTACCATTCCTGTCCTCATTGCAAAGTTTGTCTGTTTAAGTTGTTCTTTTCACTTTTTGATGAACTATATTATCCTTTAAATTTATCCCTCCATAGCTTCTTTCCTTCTTCATCAATCATTTGCATATCTTCTTGATTGTTCTGCTCCACCATAGCCCTAGGTGAACTTTTAACATAAAGGATCCTTTAAGAAATCTTGTGTTGTTGAAAACTATAACCAATATGATTATTATACAACTATTCTCTGGGTACACACTTACCTTTATCAATGAGTACAATGTTTTTTTAAAGCACAACTATTATTGAAAAATGTGTTCTGTTCATAAGATTAAAAAAATTAAACAAAAAATAAGCATAACATTTATTTTAGTAAGCAAGCTTCTATGTTGTGCAGTATCTTACAGAAGGCTGCCACTGCTCTAGAGGTTCTAAGAGAAGTTCTTGATGCTGTCGACCCTCATCATCCTGAGGTATGTTTGTGTAATGTAACATCTGTAAGTTTTACATTCTTTAACAGTGTTATGTGCTATGGTTGGTATAAATGGAATCATTTTCTCTTTTTAAGTTACCATTGACAAATCTGCTACCTAATGTATTATTTTTAGTGAACTATTGTAGCTGTTGAAATAAATGGTTTCTAAAATGAAGGAAGCTCTCGTCTTGCATGTTTTACTGGGGACAACACAGTAGATTTTGTATTTAGTTCTTGGCATGAAAGATTATTTTTTGAGTTCTTGTATTTGGACTATCAATATCTAATGTGCATACACTAATTCTAATATAAACTTGCCATTTTTCGTCTATGTTAGATATGGTCTTAGTTATATTACTGTGCACATTGACAGTATTGTTTCCAGCTCTTACTCATTCCTATCTGATAAGCAGTTTTGACTGTAATTTTTTTTTTCCGTTTTCTTTGGAGAAGGTAATAATGTTCAAGTTTACAACCCAGGAGTTGCTGAGGTATGGACTCTAATTTCTTTTTGTTTTTTCCCAAAGGGAGCAAAGGATGAGTTCACGCTTGATCTTGTGGAGCAATGTTCTTTTCAAAAGCAACGAGTAATGCATCTTGCTATAAGTTCTCGGTAATGCTTCCTGAGTCCCGACTTCAATCGCTACATTCTGGTCAGTGTAGGAGCAAGGAAACCACCTTCCTTGCACGAAACTCTTCATAGACCCTTTTATTGTTTTTGTAACGTACTGAGTTGCTGACAGACTAAGGAGTACCATACTAAGATGCATCTTCATTAGGAGGCACATGCAAAATTAGGCATCGCTTTGTCTACATCCTCTGCTATAGGATTTCCTTAGATTTTGCTTTGTTTCTTTCCTATGCCATACGGTGTATCAGAGCGTTTGACGCTTAGGTTTCTTTAAGATGGGAAAAGAAGGCTATGTTTGTTCAGTTACTAAAGCCAGAGTAAAATTAAAGAACCAAGTAGAATATATAGAGAATGAATAAGCTGGAGTTCACTGTTTACATTTGGTGTACTTTTTAGTTTTTTATTAGTGCTACACTCTCGGGTTTAAACTGATTGTCGACGAGAAGAAATGACAATATGATAAGAAGTACAACCAAGTTCTTCTCTACATTGGATAGAATATTGAAAGTTCCCAAGATATTGAAATCCCTGTCCCCCCATCTCACAAATATGGACAAGTATGTGCATATGATGTTGAAGATTAATCCATGCTCGAATATTCTAGGGATGAAAAGTTGGTCTCCCAAGCTGCGGAGCTGAACGAGCAGCTTGATAGAGTTCTCAAAAGACATGATGCACTTATTTCTATTCGGCCAACCTCCACATCAAATCCACATGATCATGCACAATCAGAAGAAGAAGAGGAGCCTGAACAACTTTTCCGAAGGTATGCTTGTGTTTTTAGAATGCCAGACTTCACATGTATAGAACTGTGAGAATATACTGTTGTTTCTTTTCTTTAAATAACATTTTTGATGCATGACTCTTGATTAGAGGTGGTATATACTTTTATGCACCAAGTTTTCTCCATGTCATGGTAATTAAGCGTAGTTGCTCTATATTATTACAGATACGTGGTCATCCATTGGTCAGTCTGTTTTCTTCCATCAAGTTTGTCTTGATGTTATTGCTCAGATGTGCTTGGATTATGTGGTGAACACTAGTGTTATTTACTTCTGTTACTCAATAGTATTTGAAGTAACTGGGGGTCGTTTGATATGCTCGACAACCATAAAACTTTAGTACTGCATTATTCCTTGTTTGGTTACTAAATATGGAGGTCACTCAAACCCTTTGTCTACTAAATATGGAGGGTATTTTTGCAACAACCTTTTAAAAATTATGCACTGTATGTTCGTTTTGATACAACAAACCATACCATCAATAATACCAGAATAACTAATCGTATCATAACTAATCCAACTACAATTTTATCCCATCATAACTTGTCTTTGAACCAAACAACCCCTTGTAGTTCTTGCCTTAACCCACCTCTTAACAATCATCTTTTTATAGTACTTAGATGACTATAGTTTAGTTTTTAACAATAAGCTCTACTTGATAGAATAAGAAAAGGAAAAGCTCGATTACGGCCGGAAGATGAAGGCAGCCAAGTCGAACGCCCCTTTGGATTGCTAGGATCTGCGGTTCAAGGGGAAATTTTACATCGTCCACTTATAAGACCGGTGGTTATGGAGCAGAAGCAAGAAAACAACACTGATAAAATGGCTGCTGTTGCAATTCCTCCTCCACCTGCAAAACATGCTGAGAGAGAAAAATTCTTCCAGGAAAACAAGTCAGATGGTTCAACTCTGTCCAGTCACATGAGGGGCCTCTCCTTACATAGCCGCAACGCTAGCAGCTCTCGCAGTGGCAGCATCGATTCCAGTGAATAATATGCTGTCTTTCACCTGTATCAAGCTTTTCTTCTTGGGTGCTATTTTATGATATGTATGTGGATTTCAACATTCCTATATGCTAGTTTGAATATGACAATCTGTTACATCCATATACTATACAACAAACATTTGCCTGCAGCTTCCCTGCTTTCTACTTGAGGAAACCCCAATATACATGGATTTTTGTTCATTTGAGTATCATGAATCTTTAATGGAGTGAGAACCAAGGAACATTACTGACTTTCCTGAGCTGTGCCTTTTCATTTAGACCTTTTCTCGAGCTCAATCGATGAATCGTTTTATTATAAACAAATCCATTTTGCAAGTTCATTATTACAGGTATTTCCTACAAAGGATAGAACTAATGTTACATACAACAATTGAATTCTTGATGTAGATGCTATACCAAGTTAGTTCTAATCCTTCAGACATTACGAGTATAATAAGAGCAGCCACCTCTTTTGTGTTCTGCCAAATGCCACACAAGCTTATCCATTGATGCTATGTTCTATAAGTACAACTCTTAATATTAAGGTCTCCAAATTTATTTGGTTTATAGATTTTTTTTTTTTTCCAGAAGTTGATCATGATAATCTTACTCTAGTCCATTTATTTGATGAAAGGGTTAGTCCCAAGTATTTTATTGCCAAGTTATCTTTGGAAGAACAAGTCAGATTGAACAAACACTTTTCTGTCTCTTCATTAATTCCAACACAGATGAGGGCGGGTGATAGATGCTCTTATTACACTCGTAGTTTCTGAAGGATGAGAACTAATTATGTAGCACCTACATCAATAATTTAGGTATTGTATATGTCTTTAGTTTGATCCTTTATTGGAACTATCCACAATAATGAACTTGTAAAATGAATCTGTTTATAATAAAAAAAATATTCATCGCCTGTCTTTTCATTAATTCGAACATAGATAAGATTTAATTTATTACTATTTACTCAGTTCACTTGATAGAATCTCACCGAATATGTTGTAATCAATAAGTGACATTCAAGGCCTCAATAACTCTAGTTATTGACTTCTCTCGTCTTTTACAAACAAAAATCAGATGTGTAATCATAGTGATAGTTCCCAAGATATTGAAATCCCTGTC
>DF361315.1:14976-27054 GCA_000787875.1 Solanum virginianum | reverse complement strand
TAATTTTTCTTCATTATATATCGGTTCTCCATTACTTGATTCTAATACCCCATCATCGTACCGCCTTAGAGTAATCAAAGTAACACAATTCATCTCTTATCTGAAAGCAGTCAATAATAATTACCAGACATTCATTATGAACTAGAAAGAAATAGTATCCAAAGTAAGATGAACATAATACTAAGACGAATATAAATGCAATGTAACGATCCGTTAAATCGTTTTGAGATATAGAGTTTCGTATATTACAAAATATTAATCTTGAAATATTTTAAAGGGACTTTTTGGATTATTCAAAGTTTCATTATTTACTTGACAAGTAATTTTAGATAATTGAATTAATTAGTGGGTAAAAGTGATTATTTATGTAACATTTTATGTAACAGCATATATAGTAAAATTAGTTATTAGGGTTTAATTCTTTTAATATAAATTGAGAACTTAAGGAGAAAATAAAAAGATAAAAGAAAAGAGGGGCGAAAACTCACCTGAAGATCCCGAACGAATCACTCACCTCAGGTAATTCATATATCTCCCTCATTCGTTTATATGTAAAAGATACGGGCATTGTTAGTGGAAAATTATGGATCTTTGTTCTATGTCAATTTTCCAACACTAAATGAGGATGGAATCTTCTAGGAATTGGGGAAAAGTGTAGTGTGAATTAATTATTATTTTCTTTCATCACTGTTAGCATCCATGTTCTCTTGAAATAATTTAGTTTATTATTTTGGTTGATTCTTAATGAATAATATTGTTAGCTTTAGAATTGTGTCCATTGTCAGATGACATAACAACGATAGCTAAGAAATTGGATAGTACATATAGTATTAACATTGGATTAGTTGGTTATAGGTTTAGGTGTGGTTTTGGGTCTAGGTTAGACATATAGTAGTTTAGGTGTTAGTTTCAAAATCTTATTGTGATTATTATTTGACTAGATCATGATGCTAGAAATTTCATTCGAAAGGGAAAGGCTCAAGTGTTTGATTGATCGTGATTCGACTAAGGCAAGTGGACTTTCAAAACCTTGTAATTCTCGGAGAATTCCCAAATTTTTCTTTCTTCTATGTGTGATGCTTGACATATTTGTGATATTAGAAAAATAGGGTGAATATATGTAAATGTGAGTTGGTGTGATGTTGTAATATTTGAATCGAAAATGTGGTTGAGTGATGAGAATTCTATTTTGAGATATATTGTTAATGTTGTGTCAAAACTATGGTATTATGAGTTATATTAAAACGTGTCATCTCCTCATAATTATGTGAACATGCTCATTTGCATCGACTTTGTGACAAGTGTTATGTGAACATGAAAAAGAAGAAGAATTAAAGATGATCTACTATTTCGAGGGACGTATCGTATGCCGCAACGGATACTATATTCGAGGGACGTGTCGCACGCCGCGACGGATACTATATTTTAAGGGATGTGTCGCGCGCTGCAACGGATACTAATTTCGAGGGTCGTGTCGCACGCCGCGATGGATACTATGATTCGAGGGTCGTGTCGCATGCCGTGATAGATGCATGGAGTAAGAGTCCCCCATGGGTCCCGGACTGTGAGACAGCGGGTGTGTATCACTAGGACAGACATGCATCATTATGCCTGACATCATCATAAAAGCATTGCATCTCATCGTTGCATATTTTTGAGTGGCATGATTTTCTTTTCGGTGATTGATTATATTATCACTTGTGGGTTTGTGTGTTCTGACTTGTGATGTGGAATTGTGGTATACTAAGAACTTACTTCTGCTTATATTATATCTTGTTGGGCAGACTAATTTTCTA
Source organism: Solanum virginianum (assembly GCA_000787875.1). Lineage (NCBI taxonomy): Eukaryota > Viridiplantae > Streptophyta > Magnoliopsida > Solanales > Solanaceae > Solanum > Solanum virginianum. The sequence goes on along the minus strand of DF361315.1, from coordinate 25,258 downwards.
TGCAGGTTGTAGTTGTAGAGGTAGGTTGGAATGAAAGGAGTTTGTGTATTCTATTGGACTTACCTTGTTTAGTTTGTTTACTTGCTGCGTACCACGTTATTTTTGGTACTCACCCCTTGCTTCTACACTCGTGTAGGTTTTGAGTCCGGACAGTGAGTAGTGTTTTCCGTAATCATCCTAGGCTTCCCTGGAGATTTAAAGAGGTAGCTATTGTCATTTGGCTGACTCTCTTGTTCCTATTTCTGTAGTGCTTTGTTCTATTCGAGAAGAAAGACACTTTAGACTTGTGCTTCTTTGATTTTCTGTATTGCTAGAGGCTTGTACACGTGACAACCTGGTTTTGAGGATTTTTAATTAAGTTGACTTATTATCCGCAATTAAACTTTTATTTTTCATTATAATTTTGTATTCTTAACGTTATAGTTGGGTTGTAAGCTGACTTGTCTTGGTGGGATAAGACAAGTGTCATCACGCCCATTTTTGGGTCGTGACACAATATTACAAGACTTAGACGAGAAGGAAAAAAAAACAATTTCATGTTAATTATTGTGTAATATGGTATAAATTGAACATCTGCACACTATAATAATAAGCCGCACAAAATATTTCACAGAGTATTGCTTTTAATTTTTTGAATTAACAGAAAATCTTAATAAAACACAAATTCGAAATTAGGGGCAAAAAACTAACCTTTACTAAAATGAAGCAGCAATCAATTGATAAACTACGTAATCAAGTTGAAAATATACACAAGAATGCTTGGATGAAAAGATTAAGGGTGAGTGATGACATGTTATTAGTCTTTACGAGGAAAAAGAAAAAGTAGAAATATGGACCGCATGTATAATCATATTAGTCAATATATTTGGTTTATGTAAAAATATGGATGTCTTAAATGAAAAAATAAAATGTAAGAGGGTGATAGACACTCGTGAATGAGTATATAGTTAAAATTTCAGATATAGATTGAGAAAATTTTAAGCTAATTCTCTTTTCTTTTTTAAAAATAAGTCAAAACAAGAACTTTAATATTAACATAAAAGTCCAAGTTATCATACAATTAATATTGTATCTAACTTACATATTGACTGTTGACTGTTGACCATTAATCGTTGACCATTGTTAGGTCAATTTCAAAATCTAATTATACCGGAAAAAATCTCATTTTATTATAGACAATTAGAAGTCCACATGTGATTTACGTTATACTCTATACTTTAATAGAATAATATATACTCATTCCAGGAAAATAATATTCACATGTTCCTTTACATTCTATATGTATTTAATATAATTCTCATTTTATTAGACAAAAGAAAGTTTACTTGGGTAAACCATATTTTGAGTCAAAGAAGACAAGAAATGCTAGCACAAATGGACAGTAGCTATAATGTACTAATAGTAAGCATGACAAGATATAATATAATAATTGTAAAGACATCAAGATTTAAAGTGAAAAAATGTCTTTAGTGTAAAAAGTTTATTTTTTAAAAAAGGATCAATTTTTTTATTATAAATACAACTATTGTTCATAACCAAATTTTAAAGCTACATGACTTCAAATCATGCATGAACAAATATGTAAAGTCTCAAATGAAAATGATAAATATAGACATGATTTATAGAACTATGAATTTCCTCTTTATTAGCTACTAGCTTTCAAGAAAGATAAGTGATACCATATATAATAAAGTATCTATTTCTTAATGAGTCCTGCAGCAATTTTTGACATTAATACAAGATCAAATTGTTTTCTACTCCTATCTAACATTTCAGGTGTTGTCCTGCTACCAAGTGCATTTTGACAATCACTTACAATTTGAGGACACCTTGAAAGGTCATTATTCAAGTCATTATTTCCTTATTAGCTAATAATTGGGCAACATCTTGAAGTACGGTGATCAATAAATCATAACCGGTGTCGCAAATACCATACAAGTCCTGAAGCTCTTTGTCTTTCTCTTTTACTTTAGCCGCCTCTATGAAGCCATGATTGTCGTTAACATTTTTTAATGTTTGCTTCTTCAGGAACATATGGATGAGCATGTAAAATTTGTCTGAAAGTATTTAATCAAAACGTATAATTTTATACTTGTCTGCAATACCTGTTATTAATGCCTCATCATTGTGACACAAAGAGATTTGAAAGTTGAAAATGTTTGTAACAACTATTAAAGGATGAAAGTAGGAAGTAAGAAGGGAGACCATTTTTTTTTTAATTTCAATAATTGTTGCTCTGATTTTTAAAGTGAATGCAAGTGAATATATAAAGGTAACATTAGAGCAAAATAGGAATAAACATAATTTTGTACCTTATTGTCTACTTCAAATATATCTATGGCCTACATAGAAATAATGTTGAGTTGTTTACTTCTTCAATTTCCAGTCATATTCATAAATTTTGCTATATTTCCTTTCAACTAATTAAATTTTGACCCATGTACCTTATGTGTAGTGAAGCAAATTTAGTATGAGAATAATAATTACTAAAAAGAAATTATTTTGAGTTTTTCTTTCAAAACATACTTTTATCTTAGGCTTTCCTTTGTTCTATTTTACTTTGCCTTTTATTAAAAGTAACTTTTTTTTTTGTTGTTGTTCATTTTAGCAATTAAGACATTTATTTATTCTAATATTACCCTTTATCACTTAATAATTATATAAAATACTAAATGTCAAACTTAGATTTTTAAAACATAACTAATTTAGTCAAAGGAATACATTCATAGAATCAGGTCAAACATATAATTCATTGGTATCATTCTAGTCAAAGAGACATGAAATTAGACTATGAACTTGAGAATTTTGAAAAAATTGGATACGATAGAAAACATCAAATCATAATTATGAGATGTAGCTAATGTTTAAAATAATTATTTCTCATGACTAAAATTTATTTTAAATTATTAAATATATTTCTTTTGTATCTGTATATTTCAGCGCTCATATACAAATCTCTAATTTTAGGGAGGGTAAGAGTAGGGGAGGAGCTCTTTCTAATTTTGGGGCTCATATACATTAAATAAATTTGGGGGCTCTAGAGGTAGTTGTAAATTTTGCATACATTTACTTTCTTCAGACTTCACTTGTGAAATTTCGCTGGGTATGTTATTGCTATTGGGGGCTCTAGAGCAAATTTATATTTGTACATACAATTTCCTTTAGAGCTCATATTATATAAAAAGAATTTTAGGGCTCATATGCAAATCTAAAGTAAATTTTTATTGTATATATAATCTCTTTGAAAGTCAATACGTATAAATTGTTAAAATACGAGGAGATATACAAACAAAAATTAGCATAACAATTAAAATCATACCTATGAAAAGTAATTAGTCAAATTGTAGCTAAGGAGGCTCTATTATGTTTCATTACTTAGTTATTTATAAAAAAATAATTCAATTAAATTTTAATAGCAAATCCAATTTCAAAGAAACCCGTTGTCTTCGTGACCTTTCAAGAAAATGATTTATCAAGAGTTGACAGCTTCCTCTATTTTCTTTTTTTTTTTCTCTTTCCTTTTTTTTCTTAGAGTTGACTGTCAAATATATATTTAAAATATTTTAATTTTTTGAGTCTCATACCAGATAAGTATAAGTTGTATGAATTTCTTATCTCAATTATCAGTTATTTACCTTTTTATACTTACACTATTGTTAGGTAGGAAAAATGAACAATAATATTTGAGGTATGTTACGATAAATATTTAGTGATAGTTCGTAGAGAACTCACATATTTAATAGTACAGGTATAAAACTCAAAAATTAAAAATATTTTAAATATGTTTGTACGCCCCGAACCTACACCATGGTCGTGTCCGACACTTAGAAACCTTGTTGGTTCCCAAGCGAACCACTTGGCTCATTCACTTATTCAATTAGCGGAAGATTTAATAAAACAAAAGAAAGTGCTCAAGTGGGCATGCAAATTTTCATGTAAAATAATTCTATATCTTGTATTAAAATAACTCAATGTTTCAATTGAAATAAATAATAATAGATTTTCAAAATTGACTCTGAAAGTAAGATTGACTCTACTATTTTCTATCTAACTCAGTCTATGAAGCCTCTATCAACTCATAAGAAGGTGTCAAGACATGTTCAAGGCTATCTCAATACAATAAAACAAGGAATGAACTAAAATAGAAGGGTTCCTCCGAAAGTAAAGAGGTCTTACCACTATCTGCGACTGAATAGATCTTCAACAAAGTGCTTGCTGAAGATCTCTAAAACATATACCTGCATCATGAAATGATGCAGCGCCAAGTGGCGTCAGTATGTGGAATGTACGGTATATAAGATGGTAAAAAAGATTTAAGAACAGGATACTCACTTTAAAATTGAACTTTGAGATAATTGACAAAAGTATGTCATGCAAGTAAAACGTATGTTTTTGACCTTGTTTAAACGTGCAACTTCATGTAAAGAAATACTGGCTTTAATGCATTAATGAACACAACTCAATATATAAGAATTTTGATACTCAAATGTTCTCATACTTAAAAGAATATTTTTGCTCAAAGTATTACTTTCTTCTCTTTGGGGCTTAGCCTAACTTAACATTTTCTTAACTTTTCTCAAAACTGTCTAAAATCATATGTTTCATATCAAAGTATTACTTTCTTCTCTTTGGGACTTAGCCCAACTTAGCATTCTCTTAACTTTTCTCAAAACTGTGTAAAATCGTAGGTTTCATGCTTCACTATTCATAAAATACTTATACTAATACTTTTCTTGAGTTTAAAGCAAGATTTCGAGCTTCATAGATTTTTGTAGTAACTTTGGGGTTTAACTAGTTTAATAATTAAAAGTAGTATCTCAACTTAAGACCCTAATTTTGTAGAAAATTTTAGTAAATCTCATGATTTTCTTCAAAACTCATTAAATCACGCATTATCTCATCAAAATGTGTTCCTTAAAATATACCTCTTTGGACTCAATAAAATATATATATATATATATATATATATTAGTTTAAATTACTCTTTGATCAATGCATAGAAAAGTCATCATCTTTACTAGAACATGCAAAACCTTTATTCAAAATACTTGTTTAATGCATGAAAAATTATCAATCAGCAATCTTAATATCAAAGAATGTATAGGAAAGTCATGATCGTCAACTTCATTATGGTTCATGGGAAAGTATCCATGAATGAAAATTCCAACAATATAAGACTTAAAAATAATAATAATCTCAATGCATACATAATCTAACTCAATGGGAGAGTAATTAACTTATTTAACTCTACTTAAACTCAATTGTGGAGAATTAACATGTGGGGCGCGTGGATGAACTCAGTCCAACTGAGTAGCCTTACATACCTGAAAAGTTGATACTACTATCAAAGTTTGATGAATACTCGTTTTCTTGAAGAAAATCCTCAATTTTGGTAGTTCTTTGGAAGTGAAAGAACTTGGAAGGACATTGGTTGAAGGAATTCTCATTGATTCTTGAATTCTTGACTTAGAATCTTTGGAGTTCTTAATGAAAAACTCAAATTCTTGAAAAGAAGAATCAAGAAATCTTTTCTTGGGATTCTTAAATTCGTCTTCTTGAAACCCTAGGTTATGATTTGAGATTCTATTAGAGATTCATGAATAGATAAAGAAATCTAGGTTGGATGGCTTGAAATTCACGAAGAATAACTTACCTTGAGGAGGAATTTTGGAAGCTAATCCTAACTTGATGACTTTTTTGATGATTCTTAAGCGTTTATTTTTAGGAATGAAGGAGAGGGTTTTTAATTATGAAAACTGACGTTTTATGCGTTTTTGGATCTTAAACAGACCCCCAAAGGTTTTAGGATAAAATTACGCTCAATATAAAAAGAAAAAAACGTCATAGCTTATCCAGTAAGGGTCCGCGTCAGGTCCGCGACTCGTCCGGGTACGGACCTTCAGACAACTCTGCACTCCCTCACTAAAATGGTTATAGCTTTCTACTCCGAACTCTGATTAAGACGAAATTGGATGCATTGAAAAGCTCATTCAAATATAATCGATTTGATATATTATGGGTCACCTAACTCTTTATACTTTAGGAGATATGGTCATTTAAAATTGACCCTTCTATTAACTCATATGAAAATTTAGTTGCTAAAAATTCTTTGGACTTAACTTGATGTAAAAGATCCCTTATGACTTTAAATCACATCTAATATACTTTAAATACTTAGGAATTGATCATAGCATGTATATACAACCTAAAAGTCACTGGTCCATCTAATTTTTATAAAATCTTACGGTAAAACTCAAACGATAAGAAAGTTTTTAAGCTTAACTTCGTACTAGAGGGTTCGTGTGACTTTAGATCATCTCCAATTCTATTCCCACATTAAGAAATTGACATTAACACTTATACTCAATTAAGAATTATTAACTAAAATCTTATATCATATGAAGGATGACTCAGTCTCAGCTAAAAAAATGGGGTGTTACAATGTTTTTGACCCTTCACTCCTTTTTAACATACAATTTTTTATAATAACAACTCTAAATGGATGTAGATGATCTTTGATATTAGACGATGTTGTGTCAGAGTTTAAAAACATGAATAATATTCTTTATATAAATAGCTAATGAATATAATTATTTTGATTGATTGGTCAAATGTGTAACTTGCTTTACCATATTAATTTTTTTAAATAATTCTTTTGATCAGAGGCAAGTTTAAATAAAGCGATATAAAATACAAACTGGACTAATCAAATGAGTACAAATAATATATAGTTATCAATATTGTTCATTAAAAAGTATCTTATTTTATTTTTAAAAAAACACCATTTCTATAGTTATTTCTTATGATTCATGGAAATAATATTATTTTGATAATTATATTACAATGTGAAATTTTCAAAAATAGTTAATATTTGATTATTATTGATCTTCTTTATTCACTATTTCAATAATTATAATTTGTAACTATTCTTTTAATTTGCTATCGCATATATCTAATGTATTTGTCGGGATTAAAATAAAAACATTACATATACAGGCAACTGATTGGAGATAATTGTGTATATATATATAATACATAAATATGATCTTTAGCTTGACTTCAATCAATCGCTATGCCTTTCAATTTTAAATAGATATTTAAATTTGTATAAAATTAAACAAGTAGACACACACATCCTACATGACATAAACACGTAGGATACGAAGATGCCATGTCAAACATCACATAGGATGAATGTGCCTATTTATTCAATTTCATATAAGTTTAAATGTCTACTTGTGCTCATCCAAAACTAGAGATCATAAATGTCATTTAAAGCCAAATTAAAAAGAATTTTTACTATTATCTTAATGATAAAGTGTACACAAATTTTTACTACTATCTTAAAAAATAGTAAGATTATTTGCAATTGATGATCAATTTAATATTGATAAACATAGTACTCCGATTAGAGATGGCATTGGGGTGGGGCCGGTTGAGCTCAACCCGCAAAACTTTTAACCCGCCTCGCTTAAATTTTTGAATTTGTTTATTTTTTAATTGAATTTAATATGAAAAATAAAAATTTATAATCTTTTAAAAATTTTTTGGTAATTAACATCTGAACAACTAATTAACTATTTTTAGTTAGCATTTCAACAATTATTTCTTAATCTTTAATTAAAAGCCTCTGATTAACATTTTAACAACAAATAATTTACCGAACATATCTAGTTTAAATTTTAGGAAAAAAATAAAATTGAAGTCAATATATAATATAAAAAATTTATATCTTTGACTTTTACTAATTACAAAAATTAAATCTTTTTCGAATTCCTATTTGATTCTTTAAACCTGTAACCCGCCCCGCCCTGTATTAGTTTTAAATATAGTTACTTCAACCCGTCTCGCCCCTACCCACCCCACATAACTTCAAACTTGTCTACCCCATAGCTCTAAATCTGTCTCACCCCATTGTCATCCCTAACTACAGTCAATTCAAATTTAAAAAGATGAAAAATGGAGTAATAAATAATAAATAAAAGAAAAAAGAAGAGTGATATAAAATCAGTTTAGGGAGAAGAATAATCAGACGGCCACAATCGACTCAAGAAATTTGTTACAGATACACACTCCCACACCTTATAATTCCTCATTCCAATTTCAAAAAAAGAAAATAACCGCCAAAACTGAAAAAAACCTCTCTAATGGCTAACCTCCTTACTCTCTTCTTCATCCTCTCCATTACCGCCATAGCCGCCGCCGCCGGCGACGGTGCCGTCAATTCCACAATACCCACCGTCAACACCATTGATAGCATCTCCACCGCCGTTCACTCCAGAAAACCCGCCACAAAAACCACCGGCTTGAAATACCCCATTTCCCCACATGAACTGGACACCCTTCTGAGTGTCTTAAGGTACAAGGGTTACCCTCTTTTCAGCAACGCAATAGATACCTCCGACGTCCAATTCCAAATTCTCACCGGCCACACCACGCTCGCCGACGCTTCATCCGCGGCGGCGGCGGAGAAGGAGGTGGAAGCTGCACCTTCATCATTCACTATCTTCGCACCAAGAGATCATTTCCTCTACACTCTCGATATGGCTTCCGATGCTGATGCTTACGTGGCAGCACTCCAATCCCACTTCATCCCTTCTCTCCGACTCACAATCGCTGAACTCCGCAACCTTACTTCTCCATATCTCAGTACCCTTCTCCCCCATTACAGTATCTTGGTGAAAACGAGCGAGAGCGACGACGATTACGTCATTATTGATGGGGTTCGGGTTTCGGATCCGAATCTTTATGTCGGCTCGAGATTTGTTGTTCATGGGTTAGATGGGATTCTTCTGACTGGGTTCAACATGTATGAGGACGCTCTCAGCCTGATGGGAAAAGGTTTTTTTGCGCCGGAGAAGGTGGAGCCCTTCGCTTATAAATCTGGCCGGCATTCTGCGTCGGCGTTTCCGGAAGCGAAGAATGGAGGGTTTTCAAGAGTTGTGAGGAAGCATCGGAAACTGCAGCATCGCCGGATTTGGAAGAGCAATTACAGTGTCCGGCGTGGTGGCGGAGAAGATGATTTCTAGGGGCATTACAGTAAATCTTGAGTTTCTTCTGCGTAAAAGCGTCTTTTTGAGAAGATAATGGACAGAAATGAAAAATATTGAGAAATTGTTTTTTTTTTTTTTACGAACGTGAATATTCCCAATTGTCAAATATCAGTGATAATAAAATGAAATGGTCTGTAAAAGATTTTCATTTTTGTTGATCATGTTCTGTACAAAATGATAATGGAAAAAGATCCCCTTTTTCTTTCATTGAAACTTTATATATGATTTTCCACCATCCTTTTTTTAGCATTAATATTATTAATTTTTTAATTTCAACGCATGTTTAACAGGGTAATAGTCTTAGTTGAGATAATTATGCGAACGCTTTGGACCATCAATGACTTAACCCAAAATAATATAACATGAGTTTTGTAATTTTAAAAGTGAATGACAAATTCAAAAGACATTTTGATGCATTATATTATATATTTTTTGTTTAAGCTACCAAACTCAAAAAAAAAAAAAATTATCGCATATAATTACATTAAGAAACATAAAATGAAACGTCAAGATGTAGAACTCATGTAAGAGTTTGAAAGTTTGGACATATGGTAGAATGATATTGTCTCAATTTACTTGACAATTTTTTTAAAACCTTTTTCAAAAGAATGTTAACTTCTCTATGACTGAAATAATTTATCTTTTAATTTTTAATAAAATAATTTATAACCATATAGGGATTTATTAGTTTTAGTAAATTGTAACATGACAAGATAAAAAACCAATTGTTCACTAAACTCAAAGCATCAAAACATGTCATAGCTTTCTATTTTCCTCCATAACACTACTCATGATAACACATAACAACACTTAAAAAAACAAACCTTTTATTTTTTGCAACATTAATTAACATTAATCTACTTATGGAGCCAAATAATTAGGAGATAATGGTATCTCTGGGGTTAAAGAAGTCTCACTAGCATCACAATATCCATGTAAAATATCACCTTCTTCAGAAGTAAAACCAAGAGATCCAAGCATAGATGGCCAACATTCACGTTCAATAATTCTTATAGCACCACAACAATCTTGACCTAGATAAGCTTCACCATTAACAAAGAAAAGCATGATTTCCCCGGTGCATGCTTGAAGCTCGAATAATGAATCCCAACATTGCGATGACCCTTCTTCTTCATCTTGTAGTTTTAAACGTGTCACAAGAGAAACACCAGTACCAAATCTATTATATGTAATTAAAGGTCGAGCTTGAAGAATATTAATCTACGAGA
>DF361316.1:28975-45226 GCA_000787875.1 Solanum virginianum | reverse complement strand
GATATGAAGAGAAGAGATCTTAAGTTTAAGCTTGGTGGTTAGGTTTACTTGAAAGTCTCACCTATAAGCGGTGTGGTCTAGTTTGGAAACAAGGGAAAGTTAAGCTCAAGTTTTGTGGGTCCTTATAGAGTTTTGAGGAGGATTAATAAGGTTGCATATGAGTTGGAGTTGTCTATGGAGTTGGACATGGTTCATTTGGTCTTCTATGTGTCTATATTGAGAAAGTGTGTGGGTGACCCTAATGCTATAGTTCCTTCGGATGTTGTGGGTGTTGTAGAAGATAATTTGACTTATGAGGAGGTCTCGATGGAGATTTTGGATAGACAAGTGAAGAGGTTGGAAACAAAGATGTAGCTTCCGTCAAGGTTCTTTGAGGAACCAACAAGTTGAAAGTGTCACATCCAGGCCCTAGGTTTCGTCAAGGTTCTTTGAGGAACCAACAAGTTGAAAGTGTCACAGGGGAAGCCGAGGCAGACATGAGAAAGCGATATCCATATCTCTTCCACTCGAGTCAAGCATAAGGTACTAATTTGTGTTCCCTATATAATTTCAAGTCATAAGTTTTAGTCCTTATGTCATTATGCATGCATTCATGTTCATAGTAACAAGTTTATGGTGATTTTATGCATTCATGTTGAGATTTTGAAAATTATGTGTAAATGCATTTGTTGGATTTATGTCGGGCTCAAATCTTCATCATTACTTCTATTATATAGGATTCCTTGACATTTGGAGACGAATGTTCCCAAGGGAGAGATGTTGAAATACCCCAAAAATATGCTTCAAAAATACCCATAATCGTAATTTCCATTATGGATTGGCTTTCTCCTCATCAGGCTATTTTGATTGTGAAATGCCCCAAAGTGTGCTTCGAAAATGCCCATAATCATAATTTTTGTATATCTTAAAATCCATGTGTGATATCAAAAATCCAACTTCATATTCTTGATCAGGGGAAAAATTGAGTGGGAAGTGGGTATAACCCCAATTTTAGAGGACCCGCCCTCAGCATTGGGTCAGCGTCGTGGACCATACACAGACCAGGTCAAATTTTTCCTTAGTTTTTCATTTTGGTACAAGGGCCTTGGAGTCATATCCCCATGCCCACTTATGCATGAAAACTCCATTACTTAGCCATTTTTCAACTTTATTTCACTCAAGATCCTTTAAAAACCCTCTCTAAACTTAACCAAATACTTCATCCAAATTCAAGTATCTTAAGCATAATTCTGGATCTCTAGGACTCCATTTAAGCTTCAAGTCTACATCAAGAAAACCCATGTTTAAGTTATGTGGGTTTCATCCATTGGGTTCTCTCACCTATGGAGCCCAACTCTCCTTTTTATGAAACTTTGCATGTTCCCAAGTTGTATCTTCTATGCATGTCTCTTACTATAAATTTTTATTATAAATTATGTTGAGATTTATGAAATGTTGATTGAATATGCATGTGTATCCATTTCAAGCTTATACTATAAATTGGTTTTGTCTATTGAGACTATGCATGTTTTGAGCTATGAAACTACGTGTATCCATTTCAAGATTATACTATAAATTGGTTTTGTCTATTGAGACTATGCATGTTTTGAGCTATGAAACTACGATCTATTATGAGATTTGACGATGGATTTCAAGTTACCTTACATGAGGGTTTTATTATATTTTGGTAGGTTGATTTACATTGAGTTTTCTCATTTTATTTCACTCTTGAATGACATGATTTGAAACTAGCATTACATGCCCAACAAGTGTTTGATAAAATGTCTTGACAAGGATTCTCAAGTTATTGATGAACTACTACATGGTTTATAAGTCAAGTGACTTTATGATGATAAAGGGATTATATATATGCATTGAATTCATAAAAATATCTATAGTGTTGCAAGTTTATCACACCTTGTTGGGAGGTGACATGCCCATACTACCATGTTGAGGGGTAGATACCTTGACCACCTTGTTGGGGGTGCTATGTCTATACTACCATGTTGAGGGTTAGATACCTCGACCACCTTGTTGGGGGGTGACATGGCCATACTTCTATGTTGAGGGTAGATACCTAGATCACATTGTTGGGGCGTGACATGCCTATACTACTATGTTGAGGGGTAGATACCTCGACCACCTCACTGAGGGGGTGACATGCAACAAATTCTAAGTAGTAGTTGTTTGGCTCTTGTTGCATTGCATCCTACATACTTAGTACATTCAAATGTACTAATGCCTACATGATGTTACCATATAGGAACCAAAGCAACTATTGATCATCCTCCACGTGGGTAGTTTTGGCATTTCAAAAGATAAGCTTTGGTGAGTCCTCAATTTCGGGGATAATAGCTATACTTCTCTTACTATTTGATGTTTCTTTATGTTAAACACTTGATATTATGAGGGTAAGCCCAGAAATTGTCTTGTCCCCCGCTCCAATCTATGTTAGAGGTGTTGTTGGAATAATTGATATCCTTATGGTTTGAGCTTTGACTCTTTTATGCTTTATAAGTATCAAGACTTCCCTTAGTTCCATTTCCCTTATCTATATCTCTTGTTGTTATTTATTTTTCTTCCTCGACCAAGGATATGTGAATGATATTCTAAGATGCTTGTTTGGGGTCCCTTTGGCTCCCATTCATTGTGTCACATCCAGGCCCTAGGTTTGGGTCATGACACCTACTTTTTCATCCCTTAGAACTATATGTTTACTATTTTAATATGCTTCTGAATCAATGATGTGAATTTTGATACTTTGAGGCTTTTTTGAGGACTCTTGCTTCCTATTTGCCATGTCACTCACAGAACTTAGGTTTGGGTCATGACAGAGATGGTATCAGAGCACTAGGTTTATAAATGGTCCTTGGAATCCAACATGCTGCATCAAGTAGAATGTTAGTCATGGTTATGGAGCACGCCACATCTATGGGTAGAAGACTAAGGGCATTTTTGAATATATTTCACTTTTCATGATTCGTATCATGCCATGGAACGTGTCTTATGATTTTCTATCTCTATCCCACCCTAACGTATAGGGAGAGTAACTTTGGGCTGATAAAGCAATCCAGGCAAGGAGATGTTGTAGCTAATCTTATAGATGAGGTTGGATAGGAGTTGGTGAAGAATGTGCATTGTGCAGCAAGCTTGCTTCTTTGGATATTTGTAGTTTTCTTGGGTTGATTGGTTAGTATAGGAGGTTTTTTGAATGATTCTTATCTACTATATCTTCATTGACCATGTTGACTCAAAGGAGGGCCAAGTGTGTACGGTCAGATGAGTATGGGGAGAGTGTTCAGACTTCGAAAGATCGGCATACATCAGCTCCTGTTTTACTTTACCGGGTGGCTTAGATGGGTTGGCTGTGTTAAAGTGATTGATTGTCAATATGATAGAGGTTTTCTTTTTAGGGGGAGATGATGTAATTCACTACCAAGATCGATTGTATGTTTCAGACGTTGATAGTCTTAAGTATATGATCATGAGTGAAACCCATAACTCTCATTATTCTATTCACCCGAGATCTACTAAGAGGTACTAGGGTTTGAGAGAAGTGTATTGGTCGCATGGTATGAAGAAGGATATAGCCAAGTTTATATCTGAATGCCCTAATTGTCAACAAGCAAAGGTATAACATCAAAGACCCAGTGGTTTGACTCAAGATATTGAAATTTCTATTTGGAAGTGGGAAGAGGCGAATATGGATTTTGTGGTTGGTTTGCCTTGAACCCAAAAGAAATTTGATGCAATTGGGGGTATCGTTGACCGGATGACTAAGTCAGCTCAATTCTTATCGGTTGAGACTACTCTCAATGTTGAAAACAAATGCCAGTTACGTAATTTGGAGTTGGTTGATTGGATAATATGCGTACTTGTATTATGTTGGATTGTGGTACCCGACTTAGTTCTCAATTTTTGAAATCATCTCAAAGAAAGGCTTGGTCCTAAGGTGAGGTTGAATTACATACTATTTTTTATCCTCAATCCATTGAGAAAGCCAAGAGGACAGTTCAAACTTTGAAGGACATGTCTAGGTCTTGCGTGTTGTAATTCAACGCTAATTGGGGTGATCATCTACCAGTTATTGAGTTTGCATACAACAATAGCTTTCATGCTAGCATTGGTATGACACTGCGTTGGGCTTTGTGTAGTAGAAGGTGTAGGTCTTTGGTGGGATGGTTTGAGTTAGATGAGATGACTTCTATAGGCTCGGATTTAGGGCCTGCTTGGAAAGCCCTATGTAATTGGGAATTGTTGTAATTGAGTGTAATTATACTTTTTGGCTTGTTTTGTAGACCAAATAATTACTTAAGATGAGTGAAATTGGGTGTAACTGAAGTAGTGTAATTACACTCTTCAATTCCCATGGAAAGGCTAGGAATTGGGTGTAATTACCTGATGTAACATCAAACACTTTTATCTTTCTTTTTGAAATATATTTTTATGTGAAATATGAAAAAACAATTCATTTTTTTATTTGAGCATTTTCATTTCTAGTAACATTCTAAGTTTATCGAGTAAAATCTATTTTTTTATTCCTTTTTATATTTTGATGTCTTGATAAATTATTTTATGTGTTTAATTTTTGTGTCTTCGTTTCTTAATTTTTAAGAATTAATTTTTTTAATTTCTGATAGTAATAATAATAAATTAGATCTTGTGTAGCCTACAAATAAAATAAAAAATAAGTAATAATATTATTATTTAAAATCTAATTTGTTAAATTAACTATGTAATTACATTTGTCCACCAAAACAAGACAATGAAAATTACAATATAATTACACTTTGGCAAACAAACAGGACAGTGGAATTACCAGGATATGTAATTACAGAGTGTGTAATTACTACCCTGGTAATTACACCAATTTCAATTACCAGGTGGCTTTCCAAATAGAGCCATAGTGTTGGAGGCTATAGAAAGAGTGGAATTGGTTAGGGAAAAGTAAAGGATGGTTCAAAGTCACGAAAGGTTTTAATTGGATGCTGCAAAGAGGGGTCATGAGTCTTGTATTGGTGATTAGGTGGATGTGAAGGTATCACCTATGAAGGATGTGATGAGTTTTGGAAAGGAGGGCAAGTTAAGTTTCCCGATATGTAGGCCCTTATGAGATTGTTGAGTGGTTTGGGAATGTTGCCTATAGATTAGATTTGCACCTGGGTTTACGTTCTATCTATTTGGTTTTCTATGTGTCTGAGTTGAGGAAGTTGCTTGGTGATACTAGTGCTATTGTGCCTATAGAAGGTGTTGAGGTTGAGAAGAACTTCTCTTTTGAAGAAGTTCTGGTTCAAATTTTGCAAAGGCTAGTGAAACGGCTTTGTAACAAGGATGTGGCTTTGGTTAAGGTACTTTAGAGGAATCAACATATGGAAAGTGCTATGTGGGGGAATGGAATCAAGTAGCATGAAGTGATAAATCTTTCCTTTCCAATCTACTTAAGACTATGGTATTTAGTTCATCTTATTCTCAATGGTCCTAAT
Source organism: Solanum virginianum (assembly GCA_000787875.1). Classification (NCBI taxonomy): domain Eukaryota; kingdom Viridiplantae; phylum Streptophyta; class Magnoliopsida; order Solanales; family Solanaceae; genus Solanum; species Solanum virginianum. The sequence goes on along the minus strand of DF361316.1, from coordinate 39,764 downwards.
TCTTTCACTGTTGAGTCTCATGACATGACATGCATAAATGAGCACAAAAATGCTTTATTTTATGATGTTTTATATGATTTGAACATGTTTTGATACGAGTTTAATGACTTTATCATTTTCAAATGATATGTTATGCATTGTATCCTGCGTTTGGATGTTTCGTATTCTAAGTCAAGCCTTTCAAGCCTTGTTCATTGCACATTCAAGGATGAATGTTCCCAAGGGAGAGATGATTTAATGAGCCAGGTATTGTACGATTGCGTGGGAGCTTGGAATTTTGTTTTTCAAAAGTTTTTGGACTAAGTGGCATGCAAAGGAGGACCCCATAGCCTGTATGAGGTCATACAGACCGTGTAAGGTCTCGTGGAGTGGCCCTTGGCCCTTGAACGTTGTTTGGTTCCAAATTATTGGGACTGAAAACCAAGGCACATCATACTTGACTCATCATGGTCCGTGTGACACTCCATAGATCGTAGGGTAGGTCATGTGATGGCCTTGGCATAATATCCCACCATTTTGAGACTATGTAAGGTCACACGAACCCTCACACGACTCATAAGGGTGCCCTTATAGCCTCTGGGGTGGAAAAATTCTAAGTTTTGCTTCACTTTTCGCATGGAATATTTTATTTTTGTTAAGGTTGGTGCCACAGGCAGTGGTACGAACCGTGTGAAGCCACATGGCCCGTGTGGTCCAACCGTGTGGCTCACTTTTGGCTAAAAAATATTCTCAGTATGAGGTCTTCACGCTTAAGCTAATTTCAATCTCAAACCTTCAATTCAAAATTATTTATATTTTTTTTACGGCCATTATGGGTCTCCTACATCAGGCCAAGTTCAAAGGAATTCCATTGGCTAAGTTTCTCACAAATACCGATTAAAAGGTCAACTTTAAATGGGCATGTATCTTAGCACAAAATGAACTAAGTGGCCGACGACCTATCAAATTAAAGCTCTTTTGAATTATCTTTTCAGCATATTTAGTTTCACCTCATTTCGAATTCGGAGGAAGAAGTTATGCCCTTTTTTGTAAAATCTGTCTGGGCTACACGAGGGGGGGGGGTCTTCATGTCCCCTGAAGGGCTTCACGACCCATGGAGATGGCCGTGGGATTTCCTGGGAAAAAATAAAGGGACATTTTTATTGGGGTATTTTTGATATTTTGATCCATCCCCAAGACTTTTTAAGACTTTAAACCCCCTTTTACATCGTAAACCTCTCTTACACTAATTCAAAACCTCATTCAAGAATAATTCTCTCAAGTCACTCTAGAATCTATTCCAAAGAACTCTTGTGGATTCAAACTTATGGAACAAAGTAAATTCAATCCCTCTTCAAATTTCTCTTGAAACTTCTTCATTTGGTCAAGGTATATAGGTTTGATCTTTAGTTCCTATCAACCAAAGAGACCAAAACATTTCTAGCACATTTCATAAATTTTACTCACTTTAAAGTTGGGTTTTCAATTATCTAGCTTATAAAATTCAATTAGTGCATGGGTTGTACTTATTTGATAATTTTATGTTGATTTAAACGATAATATCATGAATTGCACTGAATCTATGAAATTATGAATATGCATGTCCTTATTTTAAGGCTTGTTTACGCATAGGTGATTTATCTTATGATCTTAAACGTGGATTTAATTATGTTTTCACTTGAATCTCATATTATATTGATGATTTTATATTGAACCTTAATTACCCATGCCTTACTCACATCATTTATGGCATTTGCATTCATGACATTGGATTATTTTGGAAATTATAAAGTGGTTTAAGCCCAATTATGTATTATGATATAATTTTGATAAGATATTTATTATGATAAGAACGTGATCACATACATGTCTATGATTATGGCTCTTTGAGTATTTTGGGTGCTTGCACCATTCCGTATATGTAAATGGGATATTCCAATGCATGAGTATTATGACTATGAACCATGATTTTGGCATTTGAACCTAAGTATGAACTATTATGAATGGTGTTTGGCTTTTAAGCCTAAGAGTGCATTGAAATGTTTTTGGAAAGGTTTATTGTCACTTTTGAAAGCATATATATATATATAAAAATATATATACTCTTATATGTATTCTTGTGGGATGATGACTTAGCATCAATGGATTGAGTGAGCCCTCTCTATTCTCGAACTATATGCCTAGCATAGGTTCTTTCTGAAATGGGGTGCACGCAAGGAAGGTTGGTTCATACGAAATGAGAGTGTTTGTTTGGTCTTACTTATGTCGGTTGAGGTCACATCCCCACTATATATATATGAGCGTCATTTTCATTTCATGCATCATGAATTTCATAGCATCTTGTTATATTACGTTCGTTGCAACAAATCTCTTTCTATATTATGTACGGTTGACATCTAACATTGTATGCAGGTTTTGGTAAGTAGCATGCATTGCGCCCCGCATACTTAATACATTCAAATATACTTTTAACTACATGATATTACCATGTAGGGACCGAAGATTACTTTCATCCACTATTTGATGCTAGGTCGGAAATTGAGACATTTGTTGTAGTGAGTCCTATCTTCCAAGGACAAGCCACCATTTCTTTACCTATATTTTGTCCATTTTGTGGTATTTACTTTGAGGGTGAGCCCGACATATGTCTTGGCCCCCTCCTATCTTATGACTAGAGGCATTGTTCGACATCTTGTAGACTCTCATCGAATCTATATGTTATGTGTTTTATTTGAACTTTATGATTACAGTTATCTATTGGATATGACTATTGTGGTTTGATTATGGGAATTTATATATATATATATATATGTGTGTGTATGTTTGATGTGGAAATATGGAAGATCCTAAGTCCCAAAATACCCCTATAGAGCGAGTCATACTTACCCACCCCTTAATCTTTATGTGCTACGTCTTATGTGAATCCATATTAATCTCTTTCCCTATGATATCCCCATAGTATGAGTCCAACTTTTCCACCACTTAGAACTATTTGTTTACTACTTGAATATACTTTTTGAATTGATGATGTGAATTTGAATACTTTGAGGCTTTTTTGGGTACACTTGGGTTCCCATTCGCTATGTCACTTATAGACCCTAGGTCTGGGTTGTGACGTATAGAAATAAGAAAGAATGAGAAGGAAAGAGATACTAGCAAAATACAATCCAAATTATCATGAAATATATACTAGACATCATCTAGAAAAACTTAGTCAAAAAGTAGATCACTGCTGATGAGGGGCAAATTTGTACTCTTTTAGGGCTTGAATTTGCATAAAAATGTCCTTGATGCCCTATTTTATGCTATAAACTAACATAAGTTTTTGTTTTTCTAGCAAGGTGAAGATTGAGGAGCACTTGGAACACAAATATGCAAAAAAAAGTTTGAAAATAAGCAAATAATGAAATATAGACACTACGTATCATAAATAGTACAGGGCAAGTCGCCATGGTACCCGACACCTCGCCAAAATATCACCCAACAATAAGTAAGTCAATTAGAGAAAGACAGAGCTACAAGAAGGATTTGGCGAGTCACCAACATTTTTGGCTATAAACTTGGCCTTGAGTCAATGGTTAAAGGGTGCACTAAAGCTCTAAAAGGTATATCACAGACTAGATTGGTGAGCTCAACTAAGATCGCCGAAATTCCATGTCAAGTCCAGTCAAGAGTAGAATGCAATGTTGAAGGAACACTATGTAAATCGCTGACTTGATCAACGAGCTCAATTAACATCACCAATTGAAATTTAGAGAAACTACTTTGTACTTTTTGTGCAGAGTATAAGTAGCTCAGGGGTTAACATATTTGAAGGAGAGAACATTAGGAGGCTTAATAGTAGAAGGAAGGAGAGTACAGTTGTGCATAGTACATATGGCTAGGAGTACAATTTTTTTTAGAGAGCAATTTTCTTTTCTTTTGTGGAGAGAGTATGGGGCAGAAACACACCAATCTTCATTAGAGATATGGGCTTTGCTGGACTTTTATTGATTTCTTCTAGATTTTTTGGGCTTGAAGACTAATTCAATTAAAGAGAATCTATGTGGTAAATTACCTTTGTTCTATTTGATGATTAGCTAAAAAACTCAATACTTTTAGGTGGATAATGTAGACCATTATGTAATAATTGGTTATTGGTTACTTGATTTACTTGAGTTATTGATGAATCCTCATAGGTTTTGTTATTTAACCTTGATTTTATATATATGGATTGAGGTTGCAAACTTAGTCCTACCCTAGGATCTTCATATATGCTTGAAAAGGCTGCATGAAATGAGGTTAAATAATGAATAGCCATTAATGTGTTGAATAAGTAAAATCTCCTTGAGATAGGTGGTTTTTGCCAAGGTTAAGGTGTTATGCATTGAACCAATAATAGCTTGAGAAAGTTATTGTGGAAAGTTGATCTTGAGTTTGAGAGAACCTTAATCAAATGTTAGACCTACCTACCCTACCCATGTAGATTCATCATCCTTTGAGTATTTCCAAATAGCATACTAATTATTACTTGTGTGTCTATTTATCTTCCCTAAAAGCAACTTAAACATTTTTTATTTGTCATGACCCTAAATCGAATTGCAACTAAAGTAAGAAAGATTAAGATAAACAACCATAACACTTACACTAATAATCCCAAAATCTGGAGTCATGAGTGCAAGAGCATCTAGACAGTATGAAAGAGTAACTACAAGGCTTTCTTACAGAGAAAGTACAAGTCTGATATGATAGAAACAACAAAAGAAATGCCTCAAAGCACAATGCCAACTCGAAGAGCCTTGCCACTGTGAACTAGAAAAGGTAAGAAAACTCCACTCGAATGAATCAACTGCCTTGAGGGAGTCCCTATGCTCGATCTGTGGGGATGAGACATAGTAGGGGTGAGTACACCAGAAAGTACCTAGTAGGTTCAACTGACATGGTAGGAGAAATTGGATAAGCATGTAATAACTAAGAACTCTTTCAATTGCAATAAAAAGGTTCGTACATAATATATATAAATATAAGAACAAAAAAGAAAGCAAGTATAATCAATGATGCAATGCAATAAGATGAATAGATGCAATGCATAGGGTAGAATCACGACTGTCGTACAACTAATGAACACATCTACCAAGCTAGAGCTACTAGGTAGAACCTATGGGGGACTCACAGACTGTATATAGAAATCTCTTAATCTTGCCACCTCGTGGTCAAAGGGTGTCACAATATCTCTCCCTTGCCACTTCTGCATGGTCAAGAGGTTTTAAAAACTGGTACTATCTCTCCCTTGCTACCTCCGTGTTGTCAAGGAGTTTTAGAAAAGGTGGTATAATATCTCAACCTTGCCACCTCCACGTGGTCAAGGGATGGTACAAATACCTCATGAACTGAATGCATATCAATACCACAGTCAATATATATATATATATATATATATATATATATATATATATATATATATATATATATATATATATATATATATATATATATATATATCTACAATATAATAAGATAGTCGATAAATAATAATCATATAATCTGAAAAGGGCATACCAAGTGTCATAACTAGTACCATAAGATATTAACATGTCTCAAGTCACCACACTTTCACCAATAACCAAATATACCGATCACACCAAATTTTGTAAGTCCCAAAATATGCACATGAGTCCCAAAAGGTATCTCAAATACCATCAATTACCACAAAGTCGTCCAAATGATACCACAAGTCTCATTTTATCACAAAAACATCCAAAAGAACCTCAAATATCAAAGATACATATTAATTTACCAATAATTTCGCGATTTACTTCAATTCCAGTACAACTCATATCACATATTTACCAAGATTTTATCACACCATCCAATTACTCATGAAATAATCCAAGTCTTATAATTATCACACAAACATACCAAATATCTCAAATATAGTAAAAAAAAGGCTAGCAGAACTTACTTCGATGCCGAAAACGCACTCAAACCAAGCTTCCGGATAATTAAAGCCTCAAAAATGACCTCGAATCAACTAATTAATATTAAGAATAGATAATAAATGCCAGGAGATGAATTTTGATACCTATATTGGTACGAATTGGATTCAAGGGTAAAATGATCAAAAATTAGGATATTTTTCTAAAATCTCAAATTGGGAAATTGAGCTCCAAGTCAGGTTCTACACAAAAAATGTAGTTTGTGGGTGAAAATCCAATAACATTTTAGATAATAATGAGGGAGAAATCATTATTTAAAGTTTTAATTATGTTCATGAAAACTCATAAAAATTGGAGGGTTGAAACAAAAAATTTCAAGTCAAAATCACAATTTAAATACTAAAAATCAAAGATTAATGTTTAAGAAGCTTACCCAAATGAAAATCCACAAAAATCCTTGCTCAAAATTGCACCTCCAACCTTTTTAGAATTAAAAAATGGAAGAAAATGGTGGAGTAGTCAAGCTGGGGAAGAAAGGCATATTTTCATAAATAAAAATAAAAGAAAAATGGGTCTTGACTGGTGTTGAGCCGCCTTGATCGTGGTCAACCTGCACCAATGCCCTTCAAAACAAGTTTTTTAACCTCCGAAACTTATCTAGAACCCTATAAATATGAGCCAATTATGCAACCCTATTAGAAACAACATTATAGACACAATAGAATTATCAAAATTTGATTTTGAGGTCTCTTTGGCCCGATACCTAATAAAGCTTGATAAAACTAGTTAAAACTCAAAATACCCAAACAGCCCTTGGAAACTCCAAAAATTACAACAAGACCATTTCTAGCATTAGTTTCATCTTCTGAAATCATTGAAACTATCAAAATTTTGATTAAAGCTTCTAAACTCTGAATATAGAGCAAAGTCAAGCTACGATTCGAAATAAACAAAAAATGCAACTTTGGATCCAAAATCTCCGTTTTAACTCCAAATTCAGCTCCATCACTTCTCTAAGACAAAATTCAATGTTCCAAAATTAATGGAATTCATGAATTTTTGTTCCAACAGTCAAAATTCTAAATGGTACAAAAATTCATTTTTTCAACAATTTAAGGTTCCAAAAATGCCAAAACTCACATTTTCACTTTTTAAATATCAGTCCTCAATTCCAATAACACCAATAGTTCAGATTAGGTCCGAAAAAACTTATGAAAAGGAAAAAATAGTAATTTTTATAGATAATCTCAAAAATAACCAGCAAGGTCATTAAAATGATCTTTGCTTTTATTCCTCTGTCTTAGTGATAATTTCCCCCAAAATTTACCTTCAGACTGTTGCTCATTTTTTTATATGTTATTCATTCATACTACGAAAGATTAAAGCATCAATGTTACTTCTTGGTTTGAACTCTAACCTAATCATTTCTTTTTGGGTTCGACTCTGACTCCATGTTGGATAAATATACTTTTGATGATGACCCACACTTAAACTTATGAAAAGTGTGTTGATGCATGAGGATCAGTTACCTACCTAGAAGCCGATCAAGCACACTTTAAATCCATTTCACCACAGCTATCTAAACTTGAATCTCTTCCAATTGTTGTCGCACTATCAAATTATTCATCTAATCGTCAATACAAGTGCTTTGACACCAGAGGACTTTCCACACCAGTGGAAAAGCTTGGGGTTCTCCCATATCCATTTTGGTACCGTCAGAGTTGCATTGACGATCACAGAAGAAAAGGCCAGCCCATAATGCCGCGTCTTTCCCTCTTTGATACTCGATACAATGAGTACCACATGCGAATTTGGGCACCTCTGAGATCACTCTCAACAACAGGACTATGTTAATCACCATCTATCCCAACTTTAACATGTCCCTACACGATACATACCTCACGGAGGTGTCAAGATCCAAGTCCAGATACTCGGAGCTCCACAAGCTAGAGATGCTATCAATGAGACTTTACACTACCAGCTAACCCCAAAATCGAGTAAAAAATAGAATTATGGGATTCGTGATGGAAATTCTAAAATTGAAATGACCCCAAAAAGTGCCCAAAAATGTGCCACGAAAATGCCGGGAATTGTAATTTCCATATATCTAAAAATCTATTTGTTATTTAAAAAATTTGACTTAATATTCTTGTTCGAGGGCCAAATTGAGTGGGAAATAGGTCTAACCCAAATTTTAGAGAAATCGTATCAAAATTCAAAAAATGCGATTTAGAAGGTTCAACTTTAAAAGGGCATATCTCTTAGCACACAAAGAACTAGGTGGCCCACAAACTACCAAATTAAAGCTCTTTGAATTAGATTTCCAACACATTTGGTTTAACCTCATTCAAAATTCGGATGAAGAATTTATGCCCATTTTCGTGAAACTCATTTGTGGAGAGATGCAAATTCCAGTGAGTAATCTGCGTGGTAAATTTGGTCCTTTTTTTGGACTTCGGTCCAAGACTTTCAAGTCCTGGGCCTAAGGGTTCCCATACTTAAAATACCTATACTTAGCCTTATTTCACCCTCATATCATCCTAAACATTTTTCAATACTCACTCAAACACTTAGACTCATATCTCATCGTAAATTCAAGTCCCAAAACTCAAGACTAATCTAAAAGATTTCTTCAAAGATTTCATTCCAGCTTTAAGTCTCCATCTCAAATCTCTTTCAAGGGATCTCAAAAGCTAAGGTATACGGTATTAAACCATTGAGTCCTTCCACCCATGGTGCCTAATCCTCCTTTTTACTTATATTGCATGATTTGAATGTTGATTTATTGATGGGTATTGATTATTATAGATTTCATTGCACAGTAATTTAGGATTTATGAAAGTATATTGTTTTAGCATATTTTGAGCTATAAATCTTGGATTTATTGTAAGATTTGATGAGGGGTTTTGATATATATTGCTTGAGGGTGTTGTGAGGTGTTGATTGATGGTTTTACAATGGATTTTCTTACATGATTTCACTCTTGAATTACATAATTTTACACTAGCATTACACACCCTCCAAGTGTTTGATAAAATGTCTTTTTAAGGATTCATTAAGTTTTGATGATCTATTGGTTAAGTTATGATTAAAGTGACCTTTTGATGATTACGAGATTTTTAAAGATGTGTTTATGTCATGAAAATGTTGATGATGTTTTAGGGCCGGATTAAGCCCCTTTTTCTAAGATTATACCTCTTGTGAGCCTTTGATGTTTGCTGATAATAAAAGGATAATATTTATGATCATCTATTCTTCTGATAGAAGTAAAGCTCACCATATGAGGTCAATGATGTTAAGAGCTACTCGTGCCATATCTCTATGTTTATTGCAAGTTATTAAAGTATTATTATCTTATATATTTCATAAAATTAGACTTAGCGCTGAGTGGACCAGAGGCAAGTCCTCAAGTAATAGAACTACATGCCACCATAGGTAAAGGGATTAGAGGTGATTCCCAAAATATCTAAGAGGCAAGTACCCTAAATATGAGGGCTTGTCGCAAGTACCCAAGTCCAAGAACTATAGGCAAGCACCCGATTCACCAAAAGGCTTAGTGGATCCACTTAGTCATTAGGAGATTTACCTTGGCAAGTAACTTCCCTCTTTCTTCTGGTATAGGGGTAAAATTGGAATTCTGAGTTGTACCTTGCTTGGTCTTATGTTATCTCGGTTGACTTCTCTTCCCACACTTATGTGTTATGATCTATATGAGTTGAATGAATTGTAAGCATGTTTTACTTCATGCATTATGCATATATGTCATAATGATATTATGCTATTCATTACTTATTATTATTATGCATTTTGATTATGATGCCTATCTCTTATTGAATTGTATCCCATACACTTAGTAATTCAAATGTACTAAAGTATACTTTATGCCTATATGATGTTACTATGTAGGAACCAGAACTCATATTGATTCTTCCTTTGGTGAGTCCTCCATTCTAGGGACAATGACTATTCTCTTATGATATGTACTAAGACTCTCTTTCGTTTATTGTATACTTATGACTATGAGGGTGAGCCCAGTTGTTTTGTCTTAGCCCCCGCTAAGTATCTATGTTTAGAGGAATTTTGGACAAGTTATGTATTATGTTTGAGCTTTGACTCATCTATGTTATTTAAGTATTAAACTCTCTCTCCCCTTTAGTCCCAATTCCCCTTTTTCATGTTTCTTATGTTATTTTATATTGCTTTCATGATCAAGAATGTGTAGTGATATGCTATGACGCTTGTTTGGGGTTCCTTCGGGTTCTCCATTCTCCAGTCACGTCTAGGCTCTAGGCTTGGGTCTTGACAAAGTTGGTATCAGAGCACTTGGTTGATAAATCTTTAGAGTCCATAACACCACGTCAATTAGAGTCTTATTCATGGTTGTGTTGTGTACCACAAGTATGAATAGGAGGCTATGAGATGTGTTAGGAAATATTTCTCTTCTTCATGGTCTATGCCATTCTTTAGAAGTGAGATTAGCTTTTTCCCTCTAGCAAATGTTCTTTACTCTTCTCATTAATCATATTGCTTCAAAGAGGAAGGCAAAGGAAGGTAAGTTGAAGGATTTGATGTTGATGGATCTAAGTCTCACTATTTCTTTCATTATTACTTTTGGTTGCTAATGGGCTTCTTGTGTGTCCCGAGTTGTGATGTGAACATTTGATGTTTACCTTTTCATTGGGTATATTATTGCTAAAAAGATCATAGGTGTTGATCTGGGTATGTATTGCATTAGGTCTTGCTTTGTCACTTGTTGGAGTTGGCATGGTGGATTTTCATGTCATAGTAGGGATGGAATGGTTACTTGCATGTTCTATCTTCATGGATGGTAGGACCCATAGAATTAGATCCTGATTCCTTAATAAACTCATCCTTGAGTGGAAGAGTAACGATGT
>DF361316.1:0-13464 GCA_000787875.1 Solanum virginianum | reverse complement strand
ATGTAGAAAAGTTGGGATATTTGCTAATTTCTAAAAGAGCAGAGAAAACTAAGAATTATGAATAAACAATATGGTATTTATGAAATTTATGCTACTTTATATAGATGGATTGTGATTCAAACCATTTTGGTTCAATCCATCCAAATCCCATCCAATCCACCCTTTGCCATCTCTACTCATACTATTTGTTAATCTCCAAATTTCTAAAACTTGTTTATTTTCTAGTCTTTTCAATATGTAGGGTGTTATAATCGGTCCTTCGATTTTATATGCTATGGAAAAGTAAAACTTATAAGGAGAAATTAAGGACAGTTCAAAGTCACCAAAATTCGTATTTTGATTTTAGGAGAAGAGATCTTGTGTTCCATGTAAGCTATTATGTATGTGAAGGTTTCACCCGTGAAGAATGTGATGTGATTTGATAAAAAGTCTAAATTGATTCACTAGTATGTAGGGCCTCATAAGGTTTGGGAGAAGATTATCAAGGTGGAATATTGGTTGTACTTGTGTTTTGAAATGGCTATGGTTCATTTAGTGCTTCATATGTCCATGTTGAGGGAATTAATTAGTGATTCAGTCTTTATTCTGCCCTTGAGGAGTGTTGAGGTTAGGGAGAATTTGACCTATGAAAAAGTTTCAATTGAGATTTAGATCACCAAGAGTCTATAGCAAATAAGTTGCATCAGGCACAGTTTTTTGGAGGAACCAACAAGTTGAGAGCTCTACATGGGAGTGGAGTCAGATATGATGCGATAGAACCCTTATCTTTTCCAATCAACTCAAGCCTTAAGTAATAGGCCACTCAGGCTCAAATGGTGCAAATCCTTTCATTTTTGCATTTTCATGTCATAACAAGCATTCATGGTCATGAAACTTGTTTTAAATGATGTGCATTGTAAAGTTTGAAGATTTTATGAGTCTAATGTTTAAATTGCATTTTTGCATTCATGCTGGTTGTTGATACTGATTTTACTCTATTTAAGCTAGCTTTCATCTCATTCAAGGACAAATGATCTCAAGAGGGTGATATTGTAAGGCCCTGGGTGTTGGAAGTCAGAAACAAGTCCTAGAATTAAAAATATTTAAGAAATTAGTGAAGGTGTCCCACCAAGGGACCCTTCATAGCTCGTAGTGCTTACTACAACCCATGAAGGGCCTTTATAGTGACACCACTTGGTGGTGCTAGCTATTTTTGGAGTTGTCTTGGTGAGGCAACCCACCACAGAACCTACCATTGCCCGCGATGCACACCATGGCTCGTGTAGGGTCTCATGGAGGGCACCCTCCCAGGCTGCCTCACCTTTTTAGCCGAGGCACCCACCATGAGTTGTGGTGCCTAACATGGGTTATGGTGGGGCCTTTGTGCAGGGTTCCTTTCAATTTTAAATTTTAATTTTGTAAGGGCATTTGAGTCCTTTTCCTAGTTCCAAAACTCCTTTTTGGATGGTTTTTAGACGAAATCACCTGTCTTATGTTACCCTAACCTATTTAAGGTCTTCCAATTACACTTCAAACACTTAGACTCAAAATTCACTCTTACAGTCTCCTATCTACTCCAGTTGAAGAATTCATTGAAGTTCAAGAAAGTTTTAGTGAATTCATCCTAAGACCTTTAATTCTTATCAAGGTATGTGGGTTTTCATCCATGTGTACATTTCACCCATAGTGACCAACCTATTTAGTAATGACCCTTCGGATTATTTTTGTGTTACTACACTTTTTGTACTAGTTAGAGCATTCTTGTAGTGAACCCAAGTCATATATGACTTGTTGGCATTGAAAGTTTGGTCCCCTGGTTGTTCAATAACAGGTTGTTTAGTTCCACCTAGTTGAATGATGCAGTTAACTTATACTCTTGGAATATGACTAAGACTTATGAACACTTTAGGAAGGATATTTTATGAAGTATTTTAAGTTCACAAAGTTTGTATGTTAAGGGTGGGAGTCAAGGAAGTTGCATAATAAAATATGGTGGAAGTTATTGCAGATACTATTAAGGAATTTTATAAAATTTTAGGTAAAATGTCTTGGCACTTTTCTCCTAAATTATAAAGAGTCAAAAGGCCAATGACCTACCAAAATGAAGGTCTGCAGGTCTAATTTCCATCAGACTAAACGGTTTGTTCATATAATCTCATAATAGAGAGATATGTGCATTTTTGTGAGATTTTGCAAGTAGGCTCCATGATGTGGGTCCCTCTTAGATTTAGGTATGTTTGGCTTTATAAACAACCATTAACCTCATTTTTTCCTTTTAGAATAACAAGAGAACCATTCCCAGGAAACAGCCTCTCTACCTCTATGAGGCAGTGGTAAATTATGCGTACATTCTACCCTTCCTAGACCCCACAATAAAAGAACCAAAAAATAATCAACCCACCTTCCAAATACACCTAGGACACTTAGATTCTCAACTCTAAAGTTTAATGAGAATCACTCTACATCGTGAGCTCATCATCGTGGTATAATTTTCTTGTTAATTTAGGCTCTGGTTGCTATAATTCAAAGAGGAAAATTTCTAAGCATGTTTCTAGCATTTTTATAGACATAACATCTTTTTTACAACCCTCCTTTGTAATTTTATGTCCTAGTGTCATTTTATGGATTTTCGAGTCATATTATGATGTATTTGATATAGTGGGTGCAACCAACCTCCTTTTCTTGGTTATTTTTGGCTATTGTTGTTGTTTATCATAATGTTATGGTGCGGGAGACAATGGAGGTATTGGGATTATTTTGACAGACTAGTTGCTTCATTTTTCTGGTTCTTTCTAAGGGAAATATTATTACTTGTAGGCTATTTAACGTTGTTTCAAGTATGGAATTGAACCCAAATTTGAGGTATAGATCAAGCAGCTGTAAAGATCAATATACAAGGAAGGTTTCAAGATTTTTGGTGTGAACCTCACATTCTTGATTTTTGGCACTGGATTTGGTTTAAGTCCATTTCTTATGATTTTAATATCAAAATGACTGTATTGACAACATGATCATATTTATGATAGGTTGGAATCATTTTGAGAATGTATGGAAGGGTAAAGTTCTAGTAAAGTGCTTAGGTATACATGCAATCTACATGCAGGTAGCCTAGAATCTTTCCCTTCTTTTAGATTGAGTTGAACATGTGAATATTATCTGGGACAGCATAAATAGTAAGTAGTTGATTTGTTAAAGGCCATATATTTTGACATAATTATACTGGATGATTATATGCACGTCTGAATAGTTGTGTAACATGTTCAAAATACTTGGCGTTGGTATTCTAGTTTTTTGTAAGATTATTGATTATCTGGGCTGACAGAGTATTTGTTGACATGTTGAGAGTACTGAGGGTTGCTATACTGGTTATCTGCTATACTGTTATGACACTTTGATTTATGTATTTATTATCTAATATATTTATGATTATCTATTATTGTTGGGCTTTAGTCTAGGATTAGGCTAGTGATACCTAAAACCTACACTAATCAGGATCGTTAGATAGCTATATCATATCCGGTGTGACTTGAGAAATATAGATCATCCTTGTAGATTGAACTAGCAGACTTGAGTCTTTAAGAGTTGAGAATAGATAGGTTATGATGTAAGGGGACTAATGATGTCACTCTTTTCATGACCCGAAGCCTAGGATCTAGACGTGACACAACGAATGGGGAACCTCAAGGCACCACAAACAAGCCTCTTAAGCATACATGGAACATCTTTTGTTTTGCAGAAGCATAAACAAACAATATGCAAGTAACAAATAGTTCTATGGAAAACGGGGCTTTGAACTCATGCTATGGGGATGTTATAGGGAAGAGGATTAGCATAGATCGCATAGCAAGTAAATAGATCGCATGCATAGATCTCATAGCAGGTAAGTATGACTCATGCTATAGGGTAGATAGAGACTTAGGACTCTCATCTCACCACATCAACAAGCATCAATAGATAGAGGGAAGTAAGGACTAAGGGAAATCTTCAATAATACATAAGCATAAGTAGATTCAAGCTCAGAGCATTCAAGTCCATATCCATATCCAACAACACCTCTAACAAAGAGTGGAACGGAGGCCAAGACATCTCTGGGGCTCACCCTCAGAAGATAAATATCCATAATTAGACAAGTCTTAATTGTCCTCAAATATGGAGGACTCACCAATAGTGAATCTTCAGCCGAACCGCTTAGCCAGGTGGAGGAGAAATATGGATAGGAGCTCTGGTCCCTATATAGTTAGATCATGTAGGTAAAAAGTATGTGTTAGTACTTAGAATGTACTAAGCATACGGGTGCAATGTAACAAGGAATATAAGCCATAATTAAACAATATGCTAAACATAAACAACAAATTTAAGCTCAATATGTCATGTATGCTCAATGCCTTAATCAAGATATGTATGAAGAATCATCAAGTCACATAGCATATCATACATAGATAAGAAGGGGCCATTACCATCACGTAAGACCAAGCAAGCTACTACTTGGAATCCCAATTTTCACTCCATATTGGACTAGGTTGTCTACTTTGACAAGGTAAACCAAACACTCATCATATAAAAACTCATCCATTTTAAAAAAATGCTTCATAAAAACCTTACGGGAACACCACCTTTTTCGGCTAACATATGATAAGAACCTTACGAGAAAAACACCCCTTTTGGTATTTAATTAACATGTGGTGTATAGGAACTTCACCCTTTTTGGTCAATCATTAATTCAACCAATATAGATCCATTAGCTAATTCACAAACCTATGTTGCCAACATAGTTATACCACAATGGTAATCTACTACCAAGGTCCTCTCGATGCTAGGTCACAACCATAAGGAATAATTAATCATACTTATAGTCATAATATGCAAAGATCACAATATCATAATATTTTCATAGAGTATCTCTTCAAAACCAAGGCTTCATAATATCAGAGATAGGGATTCATATCTTTCTTAACTTTCATAATATTTTCATATATCATAACATGCATAATAGCCCTTCAAATTGATAACATTCATAATTTTACATATCTTGCGATAATGTCTTCATCATCATAGAAGCTTGGTACACAACTTTAGTTAAACATGGTCAGTATGCATATATGGTCAAAATCATGCAAAAGTTAACTTTTAGGACATGAGGATAGTAAATAAGGTCTTTTTCAAACATTCAAAGTAACCCACCATAACACTATATAACCTAGTTTGGGCTTCCTTAATCCTCATAAATAGTCATAACATTTCACACAGAATTTTAATGTAATATAATATACGAAGGTACAATACCATAAATTATTTCATAATATCATCATATAAAAGAGTGCATGAAACTTCCATAAATTTCCATAACTTGAAAATATATGAGGACGAAGAATGGTTGAGCTTTGTGGGGGAAAGATCTCCACAAATCAAAACCCACATACCTTGGTGTGATTTAATAGAAGAAATCTAACTTTAGAAGTGGAGAAAATCAAAACCCTAGCTTGCACTCTTCTCTTAAAGCCTTGAAGAACTTAGGAGTATTTTTGAGAGATTTGGACTTGAGATATTTTAGAATGAAAGAGAATGGAGTAGATTAGGGTTGTTTTAAGGCTAAAAAAGGTCTTTTAGTGGCTTAAATAGCGTAGCTTAGACTTAGAAATTTAGGAAAAATGAAATTTTCCCTCTTTGAAATTCTGCCAAATAGGACCACGGGACCCTGATTACAGGTCATGGTCTAATCCATGGGTCGTAAGAAGGGGTTTTATTTAGTAATATTTTAAACCCTTAGAGATTTTCTCTAAATCTGAACCCATGATAGGATTTAAGTGCATCAACCAATGTACAGCCTGGTTGGTATCTCGTACTCCCAACTTCAAAAATCAATATTTTTACCAAGTATGGCCATCATTCCCATGAGCACAAGTTTTGGCTCGTGGAACAACTTATGACTCGTAAAACCCCTCGTAGAACTACTAATACTCAAAATATTTCCAAAATTCATTTCCTTTGTACTTTTCATACATTCCACAGGTGGGGTCTCATAACCCTGGCAACTCAGAGTAAAGTCTCATATATTAAAGGCCTGAGCTTTTCTATACATGATTACATATCCACCCACTATGAAAATATATAAATAAGGACAAGTTACTCTTTAAGAAACCCTAGGTAAAAGGCTATATTAGTTAAAGTCCATGTTGTAAAAGATTGTTGGGTTAAAGTCCTCATAGTTAAAGTCTACACTATTAAAGGCAGCATTGATGGAGCATATTTTTGACCAGTTCGGGCCTAAGGGACAAGACAGACCAATGGCCACATTTGACCTCATCATGGTAAAGTGTAGGACATAGCGTAGGTAAAATTCTAGGTCATAGCTTTAGTTAAAGTCCGAGTTGCTTCGGTTAATGTCTTATTTGCGTTAGCTAAAGTTTGAGCTGCTCTAGTTAAAGTTCGGGTGGTAGCAATAATTTGAGGCAGAGTTGGGGTATACAATTTAGGTTAAAGTCACAATTAGTTGTTTTATCAAAGTTGTGGTTATGCTTACATGATTGGGTTACAAGCTCAGTTTAGACTTGACACCTCAAAACACATACCTATTCACCCTTTCTTGTGTGTGGGTGTACCTTCATGGCTTATGAGGGAAGATTGTTATATAGGCATAGATAGCGAGGATATAACACCACCTACATCACTACATAGTCATCCAGTCTCTAGTTACTTCCATATTTACCGACATATGTATCTAGTCCTTGTGATCACACACTTGTAGTGTTATATTTTATTTTATCCCTGCTTTATTTACTGTTCTTACTTAGTTGGCCTATGATACCTACTAGGTACTATATTCTTGGTATTCACCCCTATTTTTGTATTTGATTCATGGTGTAGGTCCTAGTATGAGCTAGTAGCGTTGACTTTTCTCGTGATAGACGTATACCAAAGACTAGTATGAGCATTTGGACATCCTTGTATCCTCTCGATTTCCTTCCATATTAGTGGTTATATTTTGTGACTTGAGACACTTCTTATATATTATTTAGTTTTGAATATGTATAAAGAGTTATATTATGGTTCAGCATATTGTATTGTGTCTATAGTAATTTTGTATAGGTGACTTACAGGTCCTAGGAGGGGTGTTTTGTTGTTATTATTATGTGTGTGTATGTATATATATATAGTATCCATTTTCTTTCATGTCAGTTATTTGTTAAATGGTTTTTGTTGTGCTCATTACTTGCTATTTCTGGTTATGGTTAGACTTGCCTATTGGGGGTAAGGTAGGTGACATCATGACCTGTAAAGTCAAGTCCTGACAAGTTGGTATTAGATCCTGAGATTCATTGGTCTCACATTATAGACCTACCGGCTAGTAAAGTCCTACAAATAGGTGTGGAGACATCCGTGATTTATCTTCAGGAGGCTAAAGAATGTATTTGGAATCTTTTCTTGATTGTATAACTTCGTGTAGTTGTGTCATAATCTTCTAGAATCTCGTTTGGCTTATTGTTTTGTAGTTATGGCTCGTAGAAGTAGACCTTCAGGCAGAGATGGGGAGGTAACACCAGCTTTGGATCAGAATCCTTCCTCAAAGCATATAGAGAAGCATCCAGATAGCCCTATTCCCCTGTAGTCGAAGGGACCCATAGATTTATGACCCCCAATTTCCCCTGTTATGACACCATAGTTTAGGCGGCTATTGCATAAATACTTGCAGCCCTAAAGGGTGCATAGTCAGAAGTAACCCTAGAGCTAGCTCCAGTGCTACCAGTGCAACCCGTATAGCCTCCAACTCTTGCACTAGTTCAGCATCCAGTCCTAGCGATCTAACTAGATATTGCAGAGGGTATCAGACCTTATGAGGATTAGCAGGTGCTTGGTTACTTTAGCTAATAGGGACCTCCAAGATTCTTAGGGGTGATAGGGGAAGATTCCTACGAGTTCTTGATGACCTATTAGGAGAGGCTGCAGATCATGAGATTATTAGAGACCAAAGGTGCATATTTCACCTCTTATCAGTCATATGGGGCTGCTAAATAGTTATGGCGTGCATATTTAGGCACCAGTCCAGAAGGGTCCCTACAAGTCTCATGGGTCAAGTTTTCTGATCCTTTCTTAGCCAAACTTGTTCTTTAAAGTCTCAAAGACTAGATTCGTGACCAATTTTCTAGGATTGAGGAGGGACCAATGTTTATATTAGAGTACAAGGCTAGATTCCAGGAGCTCCCCAGTTATGCTATTACTATATTGCCTACAAAGGAGGAGCAGACCAGATGTTTTGTCAAAGATCTACGGACTCAATTACGGATAGAAACGTAGTCGCTAGTGATAGTAGCTCAATCCTTTCTAGATAATATTGACCATCATGTACCATTAAGCATTCGTATTGTGAAACCCACAGAGCAGCTATAAGTAGGCTTACTATGAGGGCAACTATAGAAGAGGATGGTCTAGGTTTAGGAGACAATACAATAGGTCCCAATTTAGGTTCCAACAAGGTCATTATAGTTAGTCCATCCAGGCTTTACTGTAGGATTTTTTGATGGCAGTTATCAGTCCAAGATGCTCCTAGATAGAGTGGTCCTACTTGTCCAAGCAGAAGGAGGGAAAAGGACAGAGATTGAGTAGCTCCAAAGTAAACTTGTTCTTTTTAGATAGCTAGTCAAAGATCCA
Organism: Solanum virginianum; assembly: GCA_000787875.1. Taxonomy (NCBI): domain Eukaryota; kingdom Viridiplantae; phylum Streptophyta; class Magnoliopsida; order Solanales; family Solanaceae; genus Solanum; species Solanum virginianum. The sequence goes on along the minus strand of DF361316.1, from coordinate 4,839 downwards.
GAGCCTTCGATATTGGTACCACAAGTTATAACAATTGATGAAGGGATAATTGAGCTTCGTCAGGATGCTATGAGTGTAGTGCATTAGATCATTATTATAGATAGTGTCCAAGGCAAAAAGAGAGATATTTGGCTTCTTAGAGATGTCCACCACCCTACCATCACCATTTAGAGGTTGAGATTAGATCAAGGCTACCATAGTGACCAGCAAGGCTTCGGAGGTGATCAACTAGAGATAATAGATTAGATAATAGAGGTTATCCTAGATGGAGACATCAGGGCAAGTTCTAGACAACTCCAACCCAATCGGAGGCCAAGGAATATGCTGATATTATCACAGGTATGATTATCTTATATCAGCAGCCAACAGTAGCTTTATTTGACCCCAGGTCTATTTATTCATATATGTCTATCAATTTTGCATCTTGATTAGGGATGAGTTCTGAGCCTTTGTCAGTACCACTTTGTGTCTTGACTCCAGTAGGTAATTCTGTAGTAATGGATCAAGTATGTAGGTCATGCCTTGGTACTATTCAAAGGAAATACACCTGGGTTGATCCATTGTTGCTTAATGCTTTATTTTGATATTATTCTAGGTATAGACTAGTTAGCACCTTATCACGTTGTTCTGGAAGTTTATTCTAAGAGGGTAACTTTAGGTATGCCTAGTATACCTCTGGTGGTATGGCAGGGATCTATTAATTATATTGGTTCTATCTCTTATGTTGTAACAGCCTATACCTTACATGTACTTGTCCTATGTAGGTGAAACATGATATGACTTTGTCAAATTAGCACCTATTTTTAAAAGTTCTTGAATCTAAAATTAGAGGGCGATATATACATCTAATGCTTATAAGGGTCGAGTGCATACAAGTTTTAAGTCAAATTGAGGATATCGTGGCTTTAAATGAAGTGAGAGAAGTGAGGTACTTGTAGAACTTAGGAAGCTAGCAGGTGAGTCACCTATTTACTTAGCTTAAATTTGCTAACTAGACGGAGATGAGGCCCAAAGTTGAATGTGTCCAAGTTCGATTATGGATAAAGTCCGTGTTAAGGGTATAACTTTAGCCAGCATTTTAGCATCATAAATGAACTGTATGTTTAGCCAAAGAAGAATATAAAAAGAGCTCAAGTACATCACTACCTACTTACTATTTGGGCCCAAACTAAGTGAAGAGAAATTAGGAAAATGGGCAGCCAAGGCCCATTAACTTTGAAACCTATTTAGGCCCAAGTGAAAGGGCCAAGCTGCTGCATTACCACCTTGATAATATGAGGCTTAAACCATATAAGAAAGTCGGCCAAAGGCTCCTTTAAAAAGGTCTTACAAGTAGCACCTTTAAATCATTCCTAACTTGGAAAAAAAATCAGCTTTCACAAGCTTTCTCTCTACACCTTCTTAACTTGGCAAAGCAGCCACAAGGAGACTTTTAGGGATCTTGGAGAAGCCCTACACCTTGAGGTAAAGGTAAGTAAGAATACTTATATATTTAGTATGGTTTTCTTATGAAAAACAAGAGACTAGGTTGGTTATGTTTATGCTAAAACTTTTGGACAGCATGTGTCCTAAGGATTGTTGTGCACTTTCTTGTTATGATATCCTGGTATACTCCTGGATATGCTAAAACTTTTGGACAGCATGTGTCCTAAGGATTGTTGTGCACTTTCTTGTTGATTAAGAGACTTTTCTCTTCTTGGTTGGCTGGATTATGAAGTAAATTTTATGTTTTTAACAAGGTTTAGTTTTGTAGTGATATAACAAGTATATTGTACCATTGTTACAGTTCGTAAAAATGAGTTGTTCTGCAATATTGTAATTGTGCTCTGAATAGGAACTTGTGGGCTGATAATCGAAGATTGTTATTTCATGTTCTCCATATAATTTAGAACTATTTTTGCACTATTTTAGGACTATTTTTATGTGTATATATGGTGGGACTACTTGGTTAAAGTTGGAATAAGTTTGGAATTGTCGACGTCAAAATGTAGCGAAGGGATGTCACGTTATGCCGCCTATTAGTATGTTGTGTAGAGTTGTTATGTGTTGTACTTTTTGGGCTGTTGTAAGACTGTTATAGCACTAAAACAGGTTACACATGATATGTATATGATAATATGTATTAGAAAATGCGATTAGAGGCGGAAAGGTTGAAAGAATATGCTCGGGATTATAATTATATACCTGTTGCCCGTGTGTTATTTTTTTATGAGATTAGGCTGGCAAGATGTATATATTGGATACTAATGCTAGTTTTATCACCTACTATATTGTACATAAATATTTGGAGGAAGGGAAGGTTATCACGAAGTAATAGCGAGGTCGTACAGCGAGGTATGTAAGGCTACCCGATTTCATATTACTTGGCATGAAATCTAGATTCTTCCTTGGTACATAGAGGCTCTTACCAACTCCAACATAACAAACATTCATGTCTCCACTCTTTCACATGTTCATATGCTCCCATACATAGTCACTTGCAAACCTGCATATATACTTGGATACCAAGATACATGAGTTCTTCCACTAAATAAAGTTCATGTGTTGTTCAACCTCCTATGCATTTTATTATTTGTGTAACATACTCCTTTCATTATGGTGTTGTCTTTTGTGATTATTTACATGTCATATGATGTATTTACAGTTCCAATATTATGACCACCAAAGAATCATCTCAAAAGTAAATGAAAGATAAAGTATATTGCTTTGATGGATGGTAGCCCTAAGGGTGGATGAATCACCTAGCTCAGGCCGATTCTATCATGGGGGTAGCCCAAGGGGTGAAAGGAAAAGCCTAGCGAGGGCCGATCCCGATACAGATTAACCACTAATCAACTGGTCATTTATATTACATGTTATGCACAGATTATAGAGTAAAGGAAAAGTAATAAAAAAAAACATAAGTACATGATTCCATAGTATGACTAAAGGTGGTCTCCTATCCTTTCACTAGTGCATAGTTTTATTTGAGTTGTTACTTCATATACAGTATTTTCTGCCTTACATATTTAGTACATTGTCTCTTATCATACACCAGTGCATAGTTTCATTTGAGTTGTTACTTCATATACAGTATTTTCTGCCTTACATATTTAGTACATTATCTAGTACTAACGTCCCTTATGGGGGACTGCATTTCATGCTGTAGGTACAGGTACTGGTAGCTCTCCCTAGTAGGAGTAGAGGATATCTAACTATTGTTACCAAGCTGTAAGTTGCTTTGGAGCTTTGTGTGTCTAGAGCTTATATTTTTGTATTGTATAGTTAGTCGAGGCAGGGCCTATCCCGACCCTTATCTGATACTTTTCCTTATTTAGAGGCTTTGTATACTATGTAAATTAAAGTATGGTCATATCTCATACTTTAGACAACGTAGCGCCAATGGCCTAGTCATATGCATTTCCTTTTAGCTTGTTATTACTGTTTACTTTCTTAAAAGCATGTTGAATGTAGAAAACCTTATAATATGTATAGAAAGCGCATGGATATAGGTTGGTTCTCTCGAGCCTAATCGGCAACGGGTGCCAGTCCACCTTAATGGGACTTTGGGCATGAATATGTCCAAGACTATAGGTTGATTTCTACTGGTTATTTACCATATTTGGCCCATGTCCATGATATTTCAACTGAGACCCCTTCCATTAATTCGGTTCATATGGTTTATAAGTTTTCAGATGTATTTCATGTCGATTTACTAGGATTGTTGCCTGAGTGAGATATCACTTTTGCCATTGATTTGGACATGGTCACCAAGCCCATCCCTATCCCTACATATCATATGGCCCTTACTGAGCTTGAAGAGCTCTTTGTGCAGTTGCAGGGTCTTTTAGATGAATAATTCATTTGGTTAAGTAGTCTTCATTGGGTTCTCCTATTCTATTTGTTAGAAATAAGGATGGAACTCTGCGTATGTGCATTGATTATAGGAAATTGAATAAGGTAACAATAAAGAATCATTACCCTTTGTCAAGCATTGATGATTTATTTGATTAGTTATAAGGAGTTGTAGTATTTTTAAGATTGATTTGAGGTCAAGCAACCATTAGTTGAGGATTAGGGTGGCAAATATTCCTAAGATGTCTTTTAGATGCATTATACCCACTATGAGTTCCTAGTTATATCATTCGGGTTGTCTAATTCTCCTGTAACCTTCATGGATTAGATGACATGTGTATTGAGGCCATACTTGGATTCTTTTGAGATATTCGTCATTGATGATATCCTGGTATACTCCTGGATTCATGAGAAAAATGCCCAACACGTGAGAGTTATACTCTAGACACTAGGGATTATCGATTATACACAAACTTTTCCAGAGTGTGAGTTTTGGTTAGAGTTTGTAACATTTCTAGGGCACGTGGTGTCCAAAGATGGTATTATGGTAGATCCAGCCAGGATTGAGGCTATATGTGGTTGGCCTAGGCCCACTTGTGTTATTGAGGTTTAGAGTTTCGTTGGCTTAGTTGGGTACTACAAATGGTTTGTCAAGGGATTCTTTACTATTGCTGAACCACTGGCTCAATTGACTCGCTAGGCTCTTCCATTTGTATGGTCTGAGGAGTGTGAGTCTAGCTTTCACAAACTTAAGAAGTTATTAACTACAATTCTTATTCTAACACTTTCAATTGAGGATGAAGGGTTTACAGTTTACTGTTATGCTTCAAAGATTCACTTAGGTTATATTTTGATGTTGTTTAGATGCAGTAAGGTCGAGTTATAGCCTATGCCTCCAGATAGGTACGCCCTCACAAGTATAACTACCCTACTCATGATTTATAGTTGAGAATGAACCTAGATCCCACAAAGGGTGTTGGTCGATTAAGACAGTAGGACGGTGGT
>DF361317.1:5987-51206 GCA_000787875.1 Solanum virginianum | reverse complement strand
ATCGGAGCCTAATTAATTCAGATATAACGTTCATTCACTTAGTTGTTAAATTTTGACTTGACAAGCTTATTAAAAAAACAATAGTAGTAAGTTTACCATTTTATACCTATTAATTGATAGGGGTTACTATATATTTCAATTATTAACTCAATGACAATAAATTGAGATTATAATTGGAAAAAAAAAATTGTCCTACCTTGATTTATCAAAAATGACTAATAAAAGTGAAAATCAAATTAGAAAATTTTTTAAAACTAAATGTGAACGGAGAACGTAGAAGTCAAACAAACAATTACTAATGATTTTTATCATATTCATAACTCGAAACCAAACATCTGGCTAATAAAAACATCTCTTATCCAACATTCCTGACGATGCAATATAGTGGATAGGAACTATTTCTCTCTTAATTAGACGTTTGATATTTTAGCCCTAATGAAGAAGCTCTACGTGTTGCGAATACAAATTAGTCGAATTTCAATACAAATATCGACGAATCAATGGAAACCAAAAAACAAAAAATTTTGTAGGTTTAAATTTTCATGAATATTTGTAGTCACATAAATTAGAATAAGGGTAATTTAGTCATTACAAAGCACAGGTGTGAGTGACACTTCCGAGGCCAATATGCCCACTATATAAAATTCTGCCTTCCTCTTCTCATTACCACAAACACAAAAAAACTTCTAGATCTCATTTCTTGCTGTACAATTCTCGTGAATCCTTCGAATTCATCGTGAAAATGGGCAGAACTTTCTTCGTCGGCGGCAACTGGAAATGCGTAAGTTTCTGAATCTGCAATATCTGAACTTATTGGCTATGTTTCTTTTCTTCATCGATTCAGTTTTGATCGATCGCTTTTCTGACGTTTTTCCTTGATAATCTCGTTTGTTTTCTGAATAGATAGTATTTTGAAGATTGAGAAGCGGTTCTGATAGCTTTATATTCAGTTTATTTAGCTAGTACTACAGTTTTTTGGCTTACTGATCTGATTAAAGTTGTCAATTTAACGATTTGGATCTCGATCTTATGTTTTTTAGCTCAGTGATAACATGTATGATGCTCGGACTAAGCCTTTCTTTTCTGTTGTTGTTGTTTTGGATCTCAATCATTCTCTTACTATGGATTGTGTTGAAGTGGAGGAATAATTGTATGAAATTGGATTAATTTTATTTAGAAGTGTACTGTTCATTGAATAATTTTATCAATAAGAACACAGAAAAACACAGCAAAATAATAGTTACAAAAAAAATGTAAGGTCACTTTGTGTGTACATATAAAGTACTCCCCTGTGTCAAACTAATTGAATTTTTGACTTTTTTCCATGTTCAAAAATAGTTTAATTTTTCAAAGCTCAAAAAGAATGTTTGAAACTTTTTTCATATTTGCCCTTTCATTTGTTAAAGTTTTATAGTTTTGAGGAGTTAAAATTACACTATATATTTATGATTTCACAAAGGGCAATAGTGTAAAGTATGATGCAAATTTTGTCTTGAGACAAAGGGGGTAATATGTGGCCTATATAGGTAGCTACACCCTGGCCACGGCATAGGCGATTAGTTGTTTAATTCTTACCGTTTCATATCTTAGTGTTGTGATCTATGATTTTAAATAAAAATGTATATCTTATGAAAACTTCTCCAACTATGTTATGGTTCGTGAGGCTTTTCTTGCCAGAAGCCTCTATAATATTTGGTAATTGATAGATGTTTTAGTTCTAATTACGAATGCAATGCAGAATGGAACCACTGAAGAGGTCAAGAAGATAGTAGCGTCACTTAATGCTGCTCAAGTGCCATCACAAGATGTTGTTGGTAAGTAAATTTTCCGCTTGAGTAGTACTTTTGAATGTATAATTTTGGGTGGGATTGGTTGGAGCTGGTGTGTAAAAGTATCTGGACAATCATTTTAGGATGTCCATATCCGCTCCACTTACCCCATAAGACAAATAAATATAATATATTGATTTTCTGGTTGTAACTTACCCTGACATTTTAGTAAATGATATCTGCATCAAATCTGTAAAATTTCAAGGTATCCGATCTTCTAAACTTCATATATATCAGACAGAAAACTTGATCAGCATCAACTCTAAAGATGTGTTTATGCTTCTCTTCTGATTAATTAACTGACTTAAAAAACAAACGAATCATGTTCTTTATCCCATCATATTTGTGAATAGTTGGTGGTGGATATTGCAGAAAGCTTTTTAATATTGTCTCCTAAATTGAAGACTTAGTCACTGTTTATTTGATGGAAAACAAATCCTGTTTTTCTGAAGTAAATAGTCATTTGCTAATATATCATTGCTCTCATACTCACACAAACTGGATTTGGACAGATGAGGATATACTTGAATAGTTGAGTGATATCAATGTCGTTGAATCATCAACCGCCCTTCGAGTTCTTCACTTGCTTTTGTTTGTGTCGTAGATATGTTTGGATAAGATCCTTGTGTTGCATAACCCATTTAGCAAATTCCTTCTCTTGCAGAGGTTGTTGTGAGCCCTCCATTTGTATTTCTTCCTTTGGTCAAGAGTGAGCTGCGACCTGATTTTCATGTTGCTGCCCAAAATTGTTGGGTTAAGAAAGGGGGTGCTTTCACTGGTGAAGTTAGGTACATTCCTATTCCATTTGTGTACCATGTTGTACTTATATAAAGCCAATATCTAAAAGCTAAGTGTTTGAGGCTCCCCTTGAAGAATGAGGTGACACTTGGATAATTATTGTGGTCTAGTTTCTTAATTTATTCTAAGCTGATTGTTATTCTCTGTGCAGTGCGGAGATGCTTGTTAATCTGAATGTTCCTTGGGTCATTTTAGGTCATTCTGAAAGGAGAGCCCTTTTGGGTGAATCAAATGAGGTAAGCTATTCCATATAAAACTGCTTATTTCTGTTATTCCCTCAATGTAGTGATTAATCACTGAGCTGAAACAGTGTTAGAATTTATAATTTTGTTACTTGTTAACCGTTGATTGCAGTTTGTTGGAGACAAGGTAGCATATGCTATTTCTCAAGGTTTGAAGGTAATTGCATGTGTTGGGGAGACTCTTGAGCAAAGAGAATCAGGATCTACCGTGGATGTTGTTGCAGCACAAACAAAGGCTATTGCAGGTAGACCTATCAAAATGCTTTCTTAGTTCATGGAGTATTATTTTCTAGCTAGGATGTGACTCAATGATATGTTGGTTAGTATGCCATCCACTTTTAATATGACATGTAATATCAGCATGGAAATGAAAGCATGAGGAAATAAATGGATTGATGAGGTTTATAAAGAAACTAAAAGGTAAAATGAAAAGAATAAAGTAAAGCGATATAAGATAACAGGGAAAGGAACTGAAATTAACCAATCTGTTTATTTTGTTTTTTCTGAGTCCTTATGGGGCTTCCTAGTGTATGTTAGGAGCAACAACTTGGTATTATTGTCTTTGCATGTCGTTTTGTACCATTTGAAGATTTCAAGATTTGTAATTACTACTCGACCGTTGTGACTTTCATTGGATTTCGTTCAAGGCTTGCTTAAAGTGCGCTTAAGCCTTGAAGCTCACAGAACCCAGGTTGTGGCTTCACATCGCTTCATTGGCACATTAATGCCAACGTCTAGGTGTTAAGGCATGCGGACCATCTCAGATAGGTTTGATCTTAAGAGCACAATAAAATATGTATAGCTTAATAGTATTTTCATTCTGTTATTAAAATTATTATATTTGTGTTTACAGTTACATTTTTAATTTTTTCTTTTTGATTCCTTGGGGTTCTTCTTTGCTAAAAGCCCTCACTTTAGGGGCGCTCATAGCTCCAACAGACATTGGCGCTTTCTTTTTGTGCCTAGTTTTGACCATCTTTCATTACTTTCAAGAATTTAATTGATTAATTTATTCAACTCCTGTTCAAAACAAGAGTTACTAGGTGTTTTCTTTCCATGTGCCTAGGGTTTGGTGGTATAATTATCCTGTAACTTGGAAAGTTTGGATACTCGACAAGATAGTCGAGATGCTTGCAAATTGCCCAACACCGACATCATAAAAAGTTCATTAAACATTTGACATTCTAACATGATATGCTGTTTCCCCTCTTTTCAATCACTTCTTTGGTATTTTCTTCCACCATCTTTATACTGTGCAAGTCAAATTAACATCCTGAACACCATGCCCTCTAGAATGCTATCACATAAAATGAAACAATGGGAGTAACTTTTTGGAAGAGCAACCAGCAATATATCCTTTCGTCCTTCATCTAATTGTTTTCAGTTCATCTCACTGCAGAGCGAGTAAAAGATTGGTCGAAGGTGGTGATAGCTTATGAGCCTGTTTGGGCTATTGGTACTGGAAAGGTTGCGACCCCTGCACAAGCCCAGGAAGTAAGTTGATTTGACCAGTTTGTTTCATTTTCTCAGTCAATTTCTTCTAGATGAATATTGAATTTCAACTAGATTTGGAATGTTAGTATCAGTGATTGAATACTGGTCTTATCAGGCGATATTTTTCGTGTTTCTTTGTTCAATTGTTTTTACACTAGATTACAAAGATCTACTTTCATATTATTTCTATGCTTTGTCCTGGGATTGTTTGCTCGTCTGGGAAAGGGATGAAGAACCCATCTGTGTTAAACAATTATCTTAACTGTTCTTTACTTCTACATCAAACCAATTGAGTAGTAATTTCAATATAGAATTGCAAGTTTCTCCTAGTCTCTTTGCCGTTAATAGACTACGTTATTGGTGGTTTATGACATCATTACATCAATGTAGATGATGAATGCACATCCCAGATCATTTATTTGGTACGAATTTTAGCAATTTTATTTTAAGGTCGTTTTCTGCATTCCAGGTACATGCTGAATTGAGGAAATGGCTTCAAGCAAATGTTAGCGCCGAAGTGGCTGCTTCAACCAGGATCATCTATGGAGGTAATATTCTTTGAGCACTATCCATTTTATCAAAATAATCTGATGCTTCTCTCTGTTCATTTATCATCCACGTGTCAGCATTAAAATTTTGAGTTGTTCTTTCCAACATTCCACACATTTGTGGGAGATGATATTAACTTCATTTCTTGCTGGACTCATTAATACTGGCTTCTCAAGTATACTAACTCTAATACATGTTCAACAGTCCCGAATTTAATCAAGTGGACACATATTTGGTGCATAGTCGAATACTAAAAACTAGCTTTTGTAACCATAACTTGGCTGCGAAATGACTAAATATTCAGCCAGTAACATGCAAAACTTATTCTGACATATTTCAGTGCGTCCTTAATTTCCTCCTTAATCCACTTTATAAGTAGGACATTCATTTTCCCATTTGCCTTTACCAAGTAACTGAATTGTACTATATGCTCGTACAGGATCTGTAAATGGTGCAAACTGCAAGGAGTTAGCTGGACAGCCAGATGTTGACGGTTTTCTTGTTGGTGGTGCTTCATTGAAGGTATGCAAAAAATACTCTGGAGTTGCTTCATTCTCGACATTCTTGGGTTATAAACGTTGAGTAGCTTATCTTATGTTTCCTTTTTCTGTATTTTATAGCCGGAATTCATTGACATCATCAAGGCTGCTGAGGTGAAGAAAAGTGCCTGAGATCTTGCACGCGATGGGTACTTTTTTGCAGTGTTTTGATCTAGGACTTCCAATTCAGTAGACTTGCATCAAGTCAATGTCTTGTGTACTCTGTTGCAGTTTGAAAATTGACCTTACATGTACAATAAAATTGACATACATTGCACTTCCCTACTTTTTTCACTGCGACAAATATTGTTTAATAAAATTATAATGTGCATCTCATCATATCTCTGGATGTTTTTTCCTACAATTTTGTTCCATCTTAACATTAGTCTCTTTGCTTCAATAATATTTATACATTGTTAATATAAATAATTGTAAGTTACTATAATTATCAGTGAAGAACATTTTCAAGTCATGTTCCAAACACGAGATCTTATTAGACCAAATCATACTAGTTGGTTTTTGGTTCTAGGTATCCTTGTTAACTAATTTGTGACGATAGTCTACGCAATTTAGCAATCATTAGCTCCTATATTTTTCTTATTACTCCCTTCATTTCAAAATAATCATCGTGATTTGTTTTTCAAGAGTTAATTTGATTATTAGATTAATTGATATTTTACTATAAAAATTTAGATATAAAAAATTATACAAAAAGTACTACTCCTAAACTTGATGGTAGTTATTAGTTTCACTCATGAACTATTGACACTTCTTTACTTGACTAATTAAATTAAAATATATTCCAAATCTATTATAAGTGTTTAACTTGATGGTAGTTATTAGTTTCACCCATGAACTATTGACACTCCTTTACTTGACTAATTAAATTAAAATATATTCCAAATCTATTATAAGTGTTAAAAACATTCCTTAAATTGGCAAGAATTTAGGGGTGTATTTCACTCTTGTTACAAGAATAGGGGTGTGTTTTTAAGTTCAGTTAGTCAAGTAGAGGGGTGTATTTGACACTATCAATAGTTCGGAGATAAAACTAATAATTATATTAATATGATAAAAAAAATACATCTTAAAATGTTTGTCAAAGTTTATATTGTTTTGACTTTTGATTCTCTCAAAAAAAAATTGTGACATATTTTGAAACCAAAAAAGCATCAACAACAACACACCCCATGGAATCCCACAAGTATAGTTTGGAGAGGGTGAAATGTACGCAGACTTTATCACTACCTCACAGAGGTAAAGAGGTTATTATCTGGGAGCCCTCGTCTCAGAATAAACTAAATAAACTAGATATAGGGAAAAAGAGGAAAGGCAAAGAAAAGAAAAAAAAAGAAGAATGACTAATAACGATAAACATAATAGTATGTAAATATGACAAAATAAATATATATAAAATAGGTAATAATATATAAGATAGGTAATGAAACGTAAAAAAGCATATATTATGAAAATAAGATGTTTGTGTATAAGGAATGGGACTAGTTGTCACTTGTCAGTTGCACAAGATGAGATAATTATTATGTTCAATTTTTGATATTCTTTGCATTGATTCTATTATATTTTTGAAATTATAAGTGCAAATTTTATATTTATTCGTCACTTTCAAAGTAGAATAAAATTTTCATACATTTAATTTTTTTCAGATTTTACTTATGAAAATACATTGAATATATTATTACAATGACGATAGGTCGTTTTTGCCTCTTGCTTCTTGGTAAACTTACACGCGATGGCTGTTGTGGAAATTGTCTGCATGTTGACAACATATACATACATAGGTATCCAACCCAACATTAATATATAGTCCCTCCGTTTATTTTTACTTGTTACTGTTTATCTTAACACATTTATTAAGAAAAGAATTATTGATATCAATATTTGAAGAATGGCATCTAATGTTAAGAGTAAAACATGAAAAACAAAATGACTATCTTTTCTTGATATATCAAAAATAATAAGTCTATTTTTTTTAAAAATAACGAATAAAAGTGAACGGAGGGAAAAAATATGTTCGACGAATGAATTAAATGCTAGTTTGAAAGTGAAGATTTCCATATCTTGAAAAGTTGATTCCTCAAAAAACAAGGAACATGAGACCTCCAAGTCAATTGATGATGTTTTTGTTTTTCATTAGGACAAAGGTGTTATCAGTTCACATGGCAGTTGACTTCATTTTCCCTTCACAAACTTATATGGTCCTAAAATAGTGTAAAAGATTTTGTCTCACATTATGTGATACTATTCTTTTATTAGTCTCATTTTAAAAAATAATAATACGAATATTTTTATATATGTAAAGTAATTTAATTTTAAATTTTTAAAATTTTATTTTTAACATAATACTCTTTTATTGATCACGAAAATCTCATGACATGTCAACAATGGTTACGATCCCATTCATATTATTGAGGGAATGAGCTATTGGATTTAAGTTAGACCTAATATTTATTTATCTTTACATAAGAGTCATATGTCTACCCTTGTTGTTATTATATTTTTCAATATTAGGCTACATATTATATTATTTACACTTCAATTGACTACGATGTTTTAGATAGCACTTTCTTCGTTTTAAACTAATTGATTTTGAGGCTTTTTTTACGGTTCAAAATTTTTTGATTGTTCAAAGTTCCTAGGGAATGTTTGAATTTTTTTCATATTTGCCTTTTCATTTATTGAACTTTAATATTTTTTAGGAGATAAATTACACTATATATTTATGATTTTACAAAAGGCAATCAATAGTGACCTTGTGATCTTCTTATACGGTCTTGCATAGTTTTTTCACGTGAGTTAATTTTTAGAGTTGAGTTAATAAGTTTAATATTTTTTAAAGACAATAAACTTCAGAGAGCTTGCTTTTTTTTTTTTTTTGAAATTCTGTCAAATTAAACTACCTCATAGAAATTAAAACAAAAGAGCACATTTTTTTAGATTTGCATGAATATCTCTCTGATGATCTAAAGAATATGGCACAATAGATATGATTGTTCTTTTTCTAAATCAAAAATCTCGATCAGAACATCGAATGAGAAACAAAAATCAATACTTCTTGAATGTAAGAAAGTCAAATGAATTAATGAACTTGTTTTTGTTTTGATATAGTATCAAAGTCAAAAGTTTCTAGTATGAAAAATTATTGTAGTTAGATATTGAATTGTTAGTATCTTATAAAATTGTTAAGTATTTAATATTCTACATGAACAAAAAAGTACAATTAGATTATAGTTAAATAACATTTTTTGCAATGTGGACATTCACAATTTTTTCTTCATATTAAAGTTGCTTTTTTAGCTGTTATAGTAAAAAGTTTTTTCCTCCAATAAAATAGAGAAGATTTATTTTATTTTTTTAAATGATAAAGTTGAATTAATGAACAACCAAAAAAAAAAAAGGTCATTGCCAGTAGGCTGCCAATAGGATCAAGTCAAGAATTCCTTTTTTTTTTAAAACAAAAAATTGAATAAACAATAAAATAAAAATATATAGTTTGATTTGGAGTGTAGTGTATTCATATGACAAATCTAAAATTGATTTTTGTTTTTTAGCCCTATGAATGACATAAAACTAGATTGTTAGGGTCAACTCCATATAATGTAAAATTGGATGTATTTATGTTCCAACTTTTTTTTACGAAAAAAGAACTATATAATTCCAACTTTATAACCACCTAAAAAAATAATCTAATTTGTTAGAATTATCGAAAATAATAAATATTCAACAAACTAATAGTTGATATATCAAAATTAAAGTATGGAATGCACAATAATTTTAAAGAGTACAACAAAATATAATATAATTTACCAAAATTACAACAATAACTTAATAAGATGTACTATTTAACTTTTATTTATATTATCCATTACAAAAATTTCACTTTTATTTGTATTATCCATTATTATATATAATATATAATATTTGATAGTGATTTATGTTATTTAAAAAATTAAGATATAAAATTTTTTTATATTAAATAACTATTAAAACATAAACATTTATATATAGTGCATGTTTTAGAAAACAAAAATATGTGTTTTATGTAAATAAGAAAATATAAATGAAATAAATAAATAATAATAATATTATAATAAAGAGATTCCCTCTGAAACTATCAAGTCCCATCAGCCTAGTTATTTGAAACTTTCATGGTCTAGTTTGGCAATTTGTGGAAGTATTTTCCCTTTTTTGAAAAAATCATGCACATGGACATTTTTGTGGAGTAACAATATTTTTTTGTTCTAGATACTTTGATATTTATATAGTTTTTTTTTAATTATATTAGAATTTGTATATTGCATGACATATTTTTGAGAGTAGCATATTTTTATTTTTTATTCTTGAAAATTTAAAATTTAAAACTAAGTATAAAGAGATGTCAATCATTTCATCATAACACGATTAATTTAAATTTTTGCCAAAAGTTATATGTGCAGAGTAGAAGTGCCGACGCTCCTGTTAGGAGGTGCGAGAGGTTGGACTAGGGGGTTACACAAAAAGGATAGAGATAGATCAAAAATGTATTAGGGGGATGTGATTAGACAGGATATGTCACAACTTCATATCATTGAAGACATGACCTTAGATAGAAAATAATGGAGGTCGCGTATTAGGATAGAAGGTTAATAGGCTAGTAGGGGTAGTAGGATGTTTGGCCTTGTGATACAGTTGGGACTAGTTGTGTCTTAATATCTTGCGTTGTTATTTGTCGTCTTATATTTGTTACTTTTATTGTATTTATATATTATCATTTGCTTGCTTTTTTCATATCTAGTATCTTCTATTTTTGAGCCTGATATTTTTTATATGAGGATCTTTCGAAAACAACATCTCTATTATCCTCAAACTCTACTTGTGGAATTTTACTGGATATATTATTATTGTTGTAATACCGAAAGTTACATTTGATTAAATAGATAGAAATACATTCAATTTTAAGTTTGTTACATAAAATCGCTTTGTTACCTACCATCATAGAAGGTTTATTTGATTTTAATTAAAATAATTTATTCATAAAAAATATGACATTACACTCCTGAATTATAGTTAATTACATGACATTTATTATTTTTAATCATTTTGTGTAATACTAGTAGTAATTATTTGGAAACATTTTATGTCATCATTTATTACGTTATCCTTATGTCAAGACTAACTTATAAAAAAAATTATATTATCTGCTCTTTTTTTTTTTCTTAAATAAAAAGGCAACGTGCAACCCCCACCACATAGTAAATAATAATAATTTTGTCTGCATTAAAATTTGAAGCTTTACACATGGAGTGAAATAGCATTAATGATGCTACCTTATTTCCAACCAATTGATTTTAAGCACCTAGTATGACATACTGCACAAACATAACATAAATAAAATTTAATTAATTTTTTAAAAATATTTTTAAATTAGTATTCATTTGTTTAGATGGATGCCACTTGAGGCGAGAGTCTTTCGAAAATAATTTTTTTATCTGTATTCTATATAAAGTAATTGTAAAAGTCTGTGTATACTCTACTCTTTTCAAACCCTAGTTGTGAGATTTATTCTATATGTTATTATTGTTGTTGTTGATTTAAAAAAAATATTTTTTATCATCTGAAAAATGAAAAAAAATATAATTTGTTATAGTTTTTAACTATTTAAGTTTAAATTATTAAATTGATCTAATTTAATTTAATTCTAATAATTAATCAAATTAGCTTTTGTGAGGCAAAATGTAATTAGTAGAAAAATAAAGAAAGGGAGTATTAATTACTCATGAAATTATTTGTTTCACCATATATAGTAAAATGATGAAATTAATTACATATAATATATAAATAATAAAATAACTAATCCAATATGACATTTCAGTTTATAAAATAAATTTATCTTTATGAAATAGTAAAAAGATCAGTGTATATTTTATTTTTCGAACTCACTTATAAAATTTTAATGAATAATATAAAATAAGTTTATTCTCAACTCTTAATCAAGGTCTGACGTTCGAGCAATTAGGTATGGAGTTATCTCTGTTAGGAAACGCTTTACTTTTTAATGTAAAACTTTTTGATATGATTTTAGATTAATCAAACTTCAATATGAGTACTGAATATATAGAATGAGAAATTAAAAAAAGTTATCCATTATATAGATCTTCATACCAAACAACACCTTAACCTCTTATGTAGTGCTACATTAATTGTTATTTAAGCAAATTTAGTTGTCCAATGCCTAAAGAAACACAAAACATAAATATAGTCTCCAACATCAATAACCACACTTTGATCACAAATTTGTCCTCTCTTTAGTTTTTTTATTAGATATTTAATTGTCTTATTAAAATTAAATTTTTATTGCATGTAATTTCATTGGAGGAAAGTTCTTTTTTTTAAGAATTTTATCATATTTAAAATTTAAATTTAAAATCTCTAATTAAAAAAAAACAAGCTTCATCCATTATACCACATGATTTCAAAGTCTTGATGAAAGTCATTTTTGATTATGTTTATCCTAAACTAATACTTTCTCATCTAATAATACTTGTCCATTATTGATTTTGTACACTTTCTAAAAAATTATTAATAGAAGAATAATTTTATCATATTATCTTTTGAATATACTAATAAATTTAATGTGATGAGAAATATAAATAAGAAAATAAATACAATTAATGATACTGATAGATTAGAAACTAAATACAAATTTATTTCTTAACTTTATAAATTAAATAAGTATTTTTAAATATTTATTTTTAATATAATAGATAATTATTGTTAAACAGAGGCAGTACTATATTAAAAAAAGAATAACTTTATATAAATTGAGACGAATGATTTAAATATATTTCTAGAAATTATGTTGTAATTTTATAATAATAATAATAATAATAATAATAATAATAATAATTATTATTATTGAAAAGTTGTTGATGTTGATAATGGTTACACTAAATGCACATGTTTGTCCTCTTGTACAAGTTGCAAAAAAATATTAAAGAAACTCAAAAAGAAGATAAGCTTTAAAGGCTCTAAATAAAAGCTAAAATTGGTCCCTACACTCCCATTCACTATTTGCCTTTTTACTTTTTATTTTTCTTGGGAAAAATCAACAAAAATAGTCCCTTTTATTTGAAAATTGGTTCAAAATGATCCCTCATATAAAATTTTAAATAATTTTGGTCTTTAAAGTGTGTAAAATTATGATTTTTTAGATTTCAATAAATATTTAAATTTTTTGGATGTGATAAGAAAAAAATATAGTTCAGTACATAAATCATCTTACGTTTACGTAGATTTTGAAGAGGGATCACAAATTAAACTATGATTTAAAAAAAATATATTAACTCATATTTAGAAATGTCATTTTTGAAAAATATGCTATTTTTCATGTATTTTAAAAGTTTGATGGAGAATTTTAAAGGTGCATGGTCAACTATTTTTATTTATTTTAGTTGTTTAACTAACTTTCAAAAATTAAATTAAATTACATTCATTCAGTATTTTAAATAAGTAACTAAATATTAAAAACTAGACAAACTAACAAAAGTATTATAATTGTAATTTCTTTTCATATCAATATGACAAAAATACATTTTATAATATTAATCAAAATTTATACTATTATCTGACTTTTAAAAAGGAAATTATGACTATTAAAAAAAATTAACACAATATCATTATATCTTTTAAACATGCATACTTATTTCAAATATAAATTTTAAAAATATTTTTTTTATAAAAGTTTCTATTATATTAATTATATCATATAAATTAAAATATCGAAAATATTATATGGAAAAAAAAATCCATATTGACTGGACAAGAGGAAAGGTCAAAGTACCCTTTTGTAGATTTTGGCTAAAGAAAGTTTTTTCTTTTTACAAAAGATTCTTGTGAAAGCCAACCCAACAAAGTGCCAATTTTTAATTATTTTTTTCAAACCACATTTCTATTTGTTCACACTTATTCAGATTTCTCCTTTTTTTCTAAAAAAGTTTATATATGGAATAAAACCCAAAAAATTTCACTATTCATTTTTTTGGTCTTTTTTTTCCTTGGAAGTAAAGAAAAAGAAGAAAAGAAAGATTGAAGCTTTTGGTTCTTAAATTTTAATGGGTTCTTGTTTAAGTGTAAGAATTAAAGCAGAGAGTCCTCTTCATGCTGGTAAGTTTTTTTTTTTTTAATTTTTTTTGTTAAAAGTTATTGTCGTGTGATCAGTAAGTTAACAGTACAATTGGAAGTTTAGTGCAACGAGATGTTATGTACTTTTAGATTCAATTAGCTGAGACATGTTTAGAGAATTAATGGAACTGGAAAAGTTTAGATTTTTTTTTTGGGGTAATATTTGTGGAAATTTATGGGTAAATTAGCTTGGATTTTCTTTCCATTATTGAAATTTGAAAATTTTGAGTTTTTGATGTTGTGTTTGGACATGCATCTTACTTGGGAAAAAAAATGGTTTGAGCTAATTTTTGGAAACTTGAAAATATTTGAAGATAAAATATGATCAATGTTCATGGCCAAATAGATAATTTGAGGATAAATTTTCAAAATCTATGGCCAAACGCGAGCTAATTGAAAAATAAAATCTGTAGTATGTAGTTTTTGTATGATGAATTTGAAGAAATTTTGTGTGAAGTTTATGGAACCGTTTCTGGATTTTTGGGGATTCTTATGGTGGCAAATGATTTTGTAATAAGATGTTTTTTGAAACTGTTATGAGATTAATCGGTGGATGATTTTTGAGACGAGGGTCTTTTGGAAACAACCTCTCTATTTACCTCTCTATTTCTGTGAGATAGTGGTAAGGTTTGTGTATATTTTTCCCTCTCCAGACCCTTTTCACTGGGTATGTTAGTTGTTGTTGTTTATGTGATTAATCGGTTTTTGTGTTACTGAGAGGTAGCAGGTATCCGGTAGAATTAGAGACGTGCAAGTTGGCTCAGATATCACGGTTATAAAACGAAAAAAGTAAAACATTTTGCCTAGTAACCATTTTCAAGATTCTATGTTGGATGTAAGTAACCATTTGTTTTCAATAGGAGCAAGTGATGGAAGAGAGTTGAGTAGTAGGCATTCGTATTCATCGGCTCCATTGACACCTCGAAGTCAGGGTGAAATTCTTGAATCGTCGAATCTGAAAAGCTTTAGTTTCAATGAACTCCGAGTAGCCACGAGGAACTTCCGTCCAGATAGTGTGTTGGGTGAAGGTGGTTTTGGTTGCGTATTTAAAGGTTGGATAGACGAGAATACGTTTAAAGCTGCAAGGCCGGGGACTGGACTGGTTATAGCTGTAAAGAGATTGAATCAAGAAGGCTTTCAAGGTCACAAGGAATGGCTGGTATGTTAACTCTTCCCTTTGAAATTTTCGATGATCGTTATATTAAAGACGTATCAGAATTGTTAAAGATAGATCATTTGGGCATAATGTGGTTAGCTGATCATGTTTCGTATAAATGTGATCTTGATAAGTTGATTAATTGTTTTCTCGGTGAACTTCAACTACAGACGGAAATCACTTACCTCGGTCAGCTATCTCATCCTAATCTTGTGAAGTTGATCGGATATTGCTTAGAAGATGAACACAGGCTTCTGGTGTACGAGTTCATGCCGAGAGGAAGTTTGGAAAATCATCTATTCAGAAGTGAGTATAGCTTATCTAAAACCTATGTTGCTCGGACTCTTCAAAAATGTGAATGGGTGCATGTCGAATTCTTCAAAAGTAGTGTATTTTTGGAGAATCCGAGACGGGTGTGGCATCACAAGTGAAGAGTCCGCGCAACTTAGTCTAAAACTATAATTCTGTATTTGAGGCAGGGGAGGATCCACAGTATGATATACGGATTCACGGCAACGCAATAGCTTTTTTCTAAACCATGTATAAGAAATCTACTAAATATTTTACTGTAAACGCAGTTCGTTAATCGTTATAGGATCACATAAACTTCAAATCTTGAATCTGCTTCTAATTTGATGACATCCAACAATATCGTTTATATAATGTCATGACTTAACCTTTGGTAAATATTGAACAGGGAGTACTTATTTCCAACCACTATCATGGAATTTCCGAATGAAGGTTGCTCTCGAGGCCGCTAAGGGACTGACATATCTCCACAGCCCAGAAGCTAAAGTTATATATCGGGATTTCAAATCATCTAACATTTTGCTTGATGCTGTATGTGACAACTTTGAATTTTAGTCTTCTAAAAGTTTTAAGAATATTTTTGTTGTCCTCTTACGATCTGTCCTTGCCATGAATTGACAGAACTACAATGCAAAGCTTTCTGATTTTGGATTGGCAAAGGATGGGCCAATCGACGGTAAAAGCCACGTATCTACTAGAGTAATGGGTACCTTTGGTTATGCCGCTCCTGAGTATATGGCCACAGGTAATATACATTTTCAGTTTACTCATAATTATTTTGTTATGCTTTACTTGAGCCGAGTTTCTATCAGAAACAACCTCTCTACCTTCACGTTTGTTGTTGTTGTTGATAGACGTCTATTTGTATAAGGTGTACGTCTTCCATACTCGAGAAGATAAATACTATGTTCTCCGAAAGAAATTGGAAGTGCTTCTGTTATATATCCCTATTCAACAAAAATCTAATCCCCTCGAGTTTATCTCTGTTCTTCAACCCTTATTTAATCCTTTTAGGTCCTTTTGGGTAAAGGTTCTGATTGTCACTTCTCATTTGTAGGCCATCTAACTGCCCGAAGTGACGTATACAGTTTTGGAGTTGTTCTTCTAGAAATGCTGACAGGGCGTCGAGTAGTGGACAAAAACCGGCCCCATGGAGAACATAATCTGATCGAATGGGCTAAGCCTTTCCTTACTAGTAAACGAAAAGTCCTCCGAATTATGGATCATCGTATAGAAGGTCAGTACTCGGTGGAAGCAGCATTGAAAGCAGCACTTCTTGCTGTCAAATGCCTGGCATTAGAACCCAAATTCAGGCCTAAAATGCCCGAGGTCGTAAAGGCATTGGAGCAACTTCAGAACTTAAACGAATCAGGAAGTCTCAAACGTGAAACGACACAAAGGAAGCATCAGATCGATGAAGCTTCAAGAAGAAAAACTACGTCTTACCCGAGGCCAGCTGCTATGAATGCAGAATGAATGGCAACATCTTTAACCATATACACGACGGGACAAACATATATCTCTGTCTGCTGACAGAGCACGAAGAGTAATTGATCAAATTCGTGAACATTCCTGCGAGAGAAGAAATGCTTATGTTGTAAATTTGTATCAGTTATCTTAGCAATCTACAGTTTATTTTGATCAAGGTGGAAATTTAACATTGATGTTTTCCTCACACATCTATGCTAAATTGCCTTTTGTTGTATATAGCTTTTCATCTTTTGAGAGCCGAAGATGTGAAGAAAGGGACATTTTAACATACTTATACATGTTTGAGATGAATTTAAATAGTGTGACGTGCAGTGGCAAAGTCAGGATCTTCTTTAAGAGGACGAACCCCTTGAACACAAGGTGGTCCCCTCCCCTCTGGTCGATGACATGGTCTGTGAGAATTCATATAGTTGATTGAAACTTGTTTGAGATTGACATATAGTTATTTTGAGATTGTTATAGTTGGTCCAACGTGATTTTGAGAAAAGGGAAGAGAAAAAGAACTACACCAAACCAAGAGTATTTAGGACTTACCTCCGTATAGTATTTATATCAATTTAATAAATACATAATACGTGTCTTTACCTACATTCTTATAACAAAAACTATAGTTTATTAATACACATTTTCATTTAATCTTTATTTATTTATTATGACCATGATGATTGTGCACACTTTTAAGAGAAAAATCATATTGTCAAGGGGATTGCGATATTGTTAAAATCTCAATTGATTGAGATTGATCTACGATTGATCTCTGGATTTGAAATTACTACTTATATACGCGGTATCAGCTATAATTCACAAGAACATTCTGTAGTCTTAGTAAGAGAGGGAAGGGTTAAGAATTTATCGGGTGTGAAATATCACATTGTTTGAAGAACCCTAGATGCTGTCGGAGTAAACCATCGTCAACAAGGGTGTTCTAGTGCGTTATAGATTCTTATGGATAAAACATTGATGTGATTCTTTTTTCTTGCAGACAGAGCTATCTGTTATTGGTGATATGTGATAGATATTCAATAAACTTAGTCGAGATGCACACAAACTATTCTGAATATCACGATTATAAAAAAAGTAAAAAATAAAATAAAATATTGTTAAACTAAATACACTGAATATATCAATGTTTGATATTACAACTTCCATTTGGAATATTAGTTGAATCTTGTCTGTATATTAGTTGTCATAATTTTGTTTATACTCTAAATAGCTCAATTTATATAATAATTTGTGATGTCTATAATTATTTGACAACCATTTTTTCATGCTATTAAAATCCAAATTGTCTAGTATTGTTCAGTATATTTCCACTATCCAAATAAGATAAAATATAAAAGTCAAATAAATATTTTAAATTTCATATCTAATAAAATAATATCACACAAAATGATAATGAAAATCCTCATATGATAATGTGAATCCTATTTATTTCAAGCTATTTTTATAATTGTTTAAATATCAAAGTTATTTTTTGGTTGAGTACAATATAAGCAACATGATTTGTGGATAGACACACATCATTAATTTGGATCTTATTGTAAAAAAAAAAAAAAGTAAGAAGGGGGTGTTTAAATATCAAAGTTATTTTTTGGTTGAGTACAATATAAGCAACATGATTTGTGGATAGACACACATCATTAATTTGGATCTTATTGTAAAAAAAAAAAAAAGAAAGAAGGGGGGGTAAGAGTAATTATCATTGGAGTTTCAAATCATAATGTCACAATTTTAATAAATTTTTATATATTTTTTTTACTTGTATGCACTTTTAGTTTATTTTATTTACCCAACTTAATTTTAGAGAAAAAAGAAACCAAATTGGCGAGAGAAGCGAGGTTGCGATAGTTTGGACATGTGCGGAGAAAAAATACTGACTCTCCTGATATTATCAATAAGTGCGATAAGTTGGATTTAGGGGTTACGCGAAGTGGTAGAGTTAGGTCAAAAAAGTATTTGGAGGAGGTGATTAGACGAGATATGACACAATTTCATATCACCAAGGATATGAGCTTAGATAGAAAGGAACAAAGACCGTGTTTTAGGGTAGAATGTTAGATGACTAGTAGGGGTAGGATGTTATTGAGTCTTGTGATATAGTAGGTTAGTAGAGGTAGTCACATCATTATATATTCTGTTATTATTGTTCGTCATTTGTTTTGTTACTTTTATTGTCTTTATAAATTTTCATTTGTTTTCCACTCTAGTCATTGTTTCATATCTAGCATTTTTTGCTTTTTGGGATGATCTTGTGAATTTCACTGGGCATGTAAACTTTTTTATTTTCGTATGAAATAATTATTTATTTTCCTTTTTTTTTTTAACCGTGATACGGCGCCGTTTAGGCATAAACAATAATTTTACATTCTTTTTAGGGGTTTACGGGAGGTTTTTCAAGCTGAAGAAACTCACAGAAGCAAAATGTTGGGAAGAAGATTTATCTCTTTCTTGCGTCGCAGCCCATCAGTGTAAGATAATTTTTAGTTTTTTTTGATGAATTTTTGCATCATAGTTGAATTTTCTGCTATATATGTTAATTATTGTGAATGAATATATCAAGTATATGGTGGAGAAAAGTTAATTAGATTCGGTTAATATGAAAATAATTGTTAAATTTTTGTGGGAAAATTGTAGTTTGATGAGTTATTTAGTGTTGGGATCAAATGGGTTTTTGTAGAATGGAATGGGTATAGAGGATTTATATAGGTTATTCCAATTAATTTGGAGTTGAGGTGTTAGTTGATTGCGGAGGCAGATCCAAGATTTGAACTTTATGGGTTCGGGATGATGCTACTGAATCCAACTGACCATTTGAGTTTTTGGGTTCGGAATTTAATATCTGCACATAGTTAATATGTTTGGGTTCAGAATTTAATATGTTTCTTAACAAATATATAGTATCTGAAGTAAACTGGAGCTGCTGTTTTTGGTTGAATCTATAGTGTATATTGTGCATCCGCTCTTGGTTGGTTGATTGATTGATATGATGTAGTTTGGAAAAAGTAGAATGTGTACATAGGATTGATATAGTCTATCCAACTGATTTGGTGTTGAGGTGTTAGGTGATTGCGGAGGCGGATTCCAGATTTGAACTTTATGAGTTCGGGATGATGCTACTGAATCCAGCTGACCATTGGAGTTATTGGGTTCGGAATTTAGTATTAGTTCATACTTAAAAGGTTTCTAAACTATAGCTATTGTGTTTGGTTGAATCCTAGTGTATATTGCATATCTGCTCTTGGTTGACTGATTTGATTGATTGATATGTAGTTCGGGAAAAGGGGAAGCGGAGGAAGGGAAGGCGAAGACATGGGGGCGAAGGATAGTGTCAGGGACCTTGATTTGCTTAACAGGAGGTGTTGCTCTAAGTGCTCTTGATGATCTCTCCATATATCATAGCTGTAGCAGGTTTGCTTTGTTGCTTCCTCTTATCCCTGAGATTTTGATGAGCACTTTTTTGCTTCAGCTTGACCTCGAGAATACTATATGAATATTCAAACTTGTTTTTTAGGATGTGGTTTGTAAGAATTTTATAATATAAATATGCGCTTCAAGGCAAAAAACCCCACCACCACCCTCCCCCTAGAATTTTGCTCTTTTCAACTTTGAATTTCGGTGGATAATGGATCTTTACTCTACCAATCTCCAATTAAATACAAACTTGATTTTATTAAAAGTTGAATAGATCTTATATTCACATTTATATCATGCAAAGTACCTTGATTCTGGTAAGTTGGGCTTTTCTATCATATAGTTTAATTGCTAGCTAATGTGATGGTTAAAAGTCCAATTACTTTTGAGATGCTCTCGACTCTCTATCCCAATCCGTCTCAGAGAGCACATTTTATTGCTCCAAAATTTGTTTTCCGTTCGCTCGACCTCTTGGTGCCACTTGCTCTAGGATAAAACAAAGAGGTGTACCTCTCAAAAATGTTACTAAAAAATACAGGAGACCTGAAATATGTTGCTACTAGTTTTAGATACAATAGGGACAGCCTGAGTCAGTGATGCATTTTGAGTTTGTGGTGGCTGATGTTCCAACAACATACCAATGTAATCCCGCAAGTGGGGTCTGGGGAGCGTAGGATATATGCAGACCTTACACTCTACCCTTGCCTTTTTGGGGGTAGAGAGACTGTTTCCGATAGACCCTCAGAGACTGATTTTCCATTTTTGAGGAAGTCATCTTGAGGAACAAAATCAGATGAATCTACAAATTGAAATTGGTAAAATTCACACGTTCTCTTGCATCCCCAGTATGCACTCATTCCTTTCAAAAAAAGTTAGCAAGTCCCCAGATCATGGCAGTATTTTGCTTCCTGCATTTTAGTATGTTCAATTCTGTCCCATGTTTTCATCAGCCTACCCTCCATTCCCTCCATTTTCTCATTCATTTTGGCTTTAACATTTTGTATTCAAAAGTTCCATACTGTACTTCATTGTTCCTGGAGGCACAAATCAATAGAACTCGTTTGAGGTAATAGATAGTTCAAGGGAGAAGAAGATCCACTATACAGGAATAGAGGACTAGCATTTGTGCCCCTAAAGGTACCAGCTAATGCCGTTCTATAAACTTCTACACCTTCTCTTATACCCTCAGAATGTGTTCTTGCCCACTGCAATTCCCCTTGCCAATCCAATGCTTGCTTTTGTATTCCTTGCCACTGGAGGATTTTGTTCCGTATGGAAGCAGGTATCTCACACTTTTCTTCACTACACGCAGACATATCAAAGTATCCACCTTACGCCAAAGAGTTATTTTGTCTCTAGTATCAAATCGAAGACAGCCTAAAGATGAATACCCACCTTGCAGAGCCATGATTGTTACGTACTAATCTTTTCCTAGGCACCTTGAGGAAATCCCTCTCAGCTTTAGATACATCTTTTTTTATGGAGAAAGCTTGCATCTACGAAAGATCACTGGCCAAGTACCCAACATCTTCAAAGTATTTCATGGCCTTTATGATCTTTTTTGTACTATCGAGTAAGACCACTTAGTATTAATTTTCCCATGACGTCGTACCTGTCCCATTTATATATGAATCTGATATCACAGTTTGTCCTTCGCACACAAGTTCCTCAATAGTTTGCATATTGCTGCTCTAAACCAAGTTAGGATGTCAAGAATATTTAAGCCACCAGCTGATTTTGGATAACGGAATTTGTCCCAAGCTAAAAAGGCAGATACTGTAGAACCTCCTGCATAATGCTTCAATTTGTTGAACAATCTTCTTAGGTAAAATAAAGATCTGAGACCAAATCATTTGTATTGAGAATAAAACGCTCTTGATCAATTGTACTATGTCTTCAAAAGACAAGAACTTCACTGCCCATCTTGCAATACCACCCACTCATTTCTCTGAAATTTGGAGGTAATTATAGCTTTCCTTTTAATGGTTCCTGGAATCCTATATGTGATGCCAGTTATCACGATGTTACTAATTTCCTTCTTGCTTAAGGCATATTGAAATATTTCAGTCGAGGAAAATGGTGATGCTTTACAGAACACTGATTTTGTTTTCACGTTTCTCATACTTCTGTAGTAGTAAATTTTAGTTAAATGTGTAATGCATAAATACATTGGTATCTGTATTTTCTTGGGTGGCAACGAGGATAGGGGTAGTGAGGTTTTTTTTGGGGAATAAATGTGTCTTTCGTGACTATTATTATTCCAGTTTCTTATTTCATCCTTTATTGTTTGGTCTTGCAGCACGGCCTTGGAAAGAGCCAGTAAGAACAAACGAATTATAGATGCTATTGGGGAACCCATTGTTAGAGGCCCTTGGTATAATGCATCACTTGCAGTAGCTCACCAAAGGCAATCTGTATCGTGCACATTTCCTGTCTCTGGACCTAAAGGGACAGGAATTTTTCAGCTGAAGGCAGTTCGTAATGGAGGTTAGTGCTGTTCTTAAATACCACTTTGGGCTGACATTGTCTATCTTGTTTGTCATTTCAGAAATGTGTTCTGAAATTTGGGACATCCTCTATTCTAGTTTTTCAATCCCAGATATATCGGTTGTTGAATATTTAAGCAGTAATCGTTAGTCATGGTGGTGATAAGTTCAAACAGCCCTGCAAAGATCCAAAACAATGTCATTACCAACTGAGATATCTATTGAGTAAAACATTTACTCCCTTCGTTTCAGTTTGTGTGTCGTACTTCCCTTTATAGATTGTTTAAAAAAGAATACCCCTTTCTCTTCTTGGCAACTTTTCATTTCAACTTTTGACGTGACATGTTTAAGACTACAAGAGTTTAAGATCACAAGATTCAGAAGTCTCGTTTACTTTCTCAAACTTTCCATTAAGAAATGAGGAAACTGGAATATAACTAGCTATTCCTGAGGAAGGATGTTCCGAGAAGCGGTGTTTGTTTTTCATATGAATTGTTATCCAACTTCATTCAAACTTGTATAGAATCCAATTCGAAAATCATTTATATTTTCATCATTCCTTATATTTTGTTGAATTTGTATAGAACAACAACATACTTAGTGAAATCCCACAAGTGGGGTCTGGGGTGGGTAGAATGTACGCAGACCTTACCACTACCTCACAGGAGTAGAGAGACTATTTTCTGGGACCCTAAATTTGGATAGAATCCATTTCTAATTTCAAAATGAACAATTGCCTTGACTCATTAGCTCAACATACTTAACCAGTAGTGCTTTGCAGCAGAAGACAAATGGTCATCGTTTTTACGGCCAACCAACTGGGACATACTCATTATGGAAGCTCTCGTCCATGTCCCGGGGAATGAAGAGAAGCAGCAAACGTTTCGGATCAAGGTTTCAGATGACGTAGCTCCACCAGAATCATCGCGTAAAGTGGATAAGAAATGACCAAGATGCCTTCTGCCATGGCTCCGAGGACCTTTTTAGTTCTCCATACAAATGATCCACATCGTAAGAAGCAAGGGCCGCTCCCACTATAGCAGTGGCTTTAGGCGCCAAAATAATAAAAAATGTGTGACGGATAGATAACGCACTTCCAAAATTCCAGATTCACTATGGGGATTAAATATTTTTTCATTCATTCCCATCCAATCAAAAGACTTTTTTCGAATTTTTTTGAGTGTTTTTTGAATTTTGATGAGTTGTAAGATAAAAAACCCCCCTTTTTCTCAATTATTTGATAATTATCAATTATTTGATAATTATTAATACCAATTTGAGTATTTGGATTACTGGTTTGGACGGGTTGAAATTATATGAAATTTCGAAGTTCTTTTTGACTTGAAAGGGTAATCTAGAAATAAATGAGTCACTTTTATTTTCATAATTAATCGAAAACAAAATACCTTTTAGTTACTCTATTTAAAAAAGAATGATTTTTTTCTTTTTGTATCATTTTAATTTTAACTTTTCACGTGACATATTAAGTCCACAAGATTAAGAGCATTTTTAGTGTATTTTTGAAAAATGTCACATTTAA
Organism: Solanum virginianum; assembly: GCA_000787875.1. Lineage (NCBI taxonomy): Eukaryota > Viridiplantae > Streptophyta > Magnoliopsida > Solanales > Solanaceae > Solanum > Solanum virginianum. The sequence continues at coordinate 27,184 of DF361317.1, read as the reverse complement.
GTCTGCAAGATTCATAGAGCTCTTTGATATAGAACATGTATATTTAGCTTAAGACGACATGATTTAAAACTCTCTCGTATTTTGTTAAATCTATGTACTTTGTCAAATTAATAAGAGGAAATGATTTCTTAGGACTATTTACAATTTTGAACGAAAGAAAATGGTCTTCTCATATCTTTTATATAAAACAAAACATCTTTGATTGAAAGAAAATAAAACGTTGAGATAAAATTAAAAACAAATGTCCAAAATAAGTAAATAAATAATTCTATGTTGCTTCTAGTAAGTTTCAATTCAAATCAAAGTGCCCCTCACCAACAACTAGTCTATAGTGATGAATAAGCCATTAAACATAGCTAAATTAGGTGTGAATTGTATTTCTTAGACCAAATTAATTCAATTTTAATTAAATTGCCCCTCACCAACTAATTTCTTGACAGCCATGTCTAGAATAGAAAATGCATTATTTAAAGAAAATAGATCATTCAACCAATATTTTGTTTTATCTTTTTTATTTTCACATGTTATTTTATCCTTCCTCCATTTCAAATTAATTAAATTTTTGAGATAATACACATATATTAAGAAAAATATTCAAAGATAAAATTTAAATCGTACTTTTCACTGTTGCCCTTCGTAAGGCCATAGATATGTAGTGCAATTTATTTCTTAGAAAATATAAAACTTCAATAAATAAAAGAGCAAATAAAAAAAAAAATTCAAAAATTCATCTTAAACTTTGAACATTGAAAAAAACTTTAAAAATTCAATTGATTAATAACTTTAAAAATTCAATTGATTTGAGACAAAGAAAATATAAATTTGAAATAATTCAAATTTATAAATGAGAATTCAGCTTAAAAGCATGAGGTTCCCTGAAAAAGATCTTATAAGTTGATGTATGATTTGACAAATTGTCACTTGCAATAATTTTTGTTTTTATTTTCACCCTCTAAATCTATACTAATTTTAGGTCCTAATTAATTCAAATTTAATTCTTTCTGTTTCATTTTGTTTCTTTTCATGTTTGCAAATTAATACATGCATGGTTTAGTTTATTTAATTATTTTCATTATGATTTTTTTTTAAAAAAAATGAACAATATTGAAACGAATAATTACTATATCAACTTTTATTTTGAATTTGTAAAAGTGATAATAATCATTTTGAAATAATTTTCTTAAACTATATAATAGAAAATCGAACAAAGGGAGTAAGAAATGTTTTTCATTCCTAAACTTTAAATTAAAGACTTTTGATTAAGGATGAATCATTATATATCTCGTAACAATCATCATTATATGCAAAGAATTAAAAGATAATTCATCAGTATTCTCTTTGTCCCATTTTAATTAAATTTGTGAAGTAATGCACATATTAAGAAAAACATTTAAAGACAATAATTTATATCATACTTTTCAATATTGTTCTTTAAAAAATTATAAATATGTAGTGTAATTTATGTCCTAGAAAATATAAAAGTTCAATAAATGAAAGGACAAATATGGAAAAAGATTCAGACATTCACTTTAATTTTGAATGATTCAAATATCTTGAACCTTGAAAAAAGTCCCAAAAATTCAAATAATATTAGACGGAGAAAGTAATATAATTTAAAAAATTTAAAATACAATATAAAATTTTAAAAATTATAATTTAAAATTTTAAAATGTCTAACTTACGAATGAAGGAATCCTATTTGTCCAATCACAATCATCGATATATACAAAGAATTAAAACATTATTCCCCACCTCACTCATTGTCTTAAAAGACTAGAATCTCTTTGAATTCTTCCACCATTTTTGAATGTTTAAATTTCATCATCCACAGATTCATAATTCACACACAGAGCTTATTATATAAATCTCTTCGAATAATATTTATTTGTTGTTCGTAGAAGGAAAAAAATTGACGATTGATCGATCGATGACGACCGTCTATGGAATAATAGAAGTTAATCTTGTCAACGCTCGAGGTCTCAAAAACAATGAATTATGGGGTATTTATTTATTTTTTCTTATTTCTTGTTTAGATTTGTTGACGGAGGTGAATTCAAGATTTTTAATTTATGAATTTTGATTATCATTAATTTGAGAAGAGGATTTTTCAAAAACAGTCTTTCTATCTCCGTGAAGTAGTGATAAGGTCTGGATACATTTTTACTATTCCCACACCCTACTTGTAGAATTCCACTGGTATGTTATCGTTGATTATCATTAATTTTGCTTATTGGTTTCTATTTTACCCATAGGTTATTAGTATATCTATGTTGAATAATGAAAATATCTCATATGATGATTAATGAAATGTGTGGTATTTTTATTTAGATATTTGTTTTCCTTTTGAGTTAATTTTTGTGGTGTGAAATAGGCAGAAGATCTAAGTTTATAATCTAGGAAAAAGTTGATCATCAAACTAAAAAAAAGTTGAAATTATTGTTGAATTAAAGAAGATAAAACGATTCATGTGTCAAAAAGATCATATATATAGTCTAATTTGACTTTTGTTTTAATTTTAAAACTAGAAAAAAATAAATTTAAATGGATTTTTTTCACTTATGCTTATTACTCACATATAATTATAACTTATTATGTCTATTACTTTCTTTTTGAGTAGGCAGTTTGATGGAGTATTATTATCCTTCTTGTTCAATTGCTTTCATTATACTTATGTGCACATAATTTAGTTTTTTTTTTAATTTTTTAAAATATGGTTTTGCTGTATATTGTGTAGGTGGTGGAATAGATCCATATGTTTTGCTTCAATATAGAGGTCAAGAACACAAGAGCTCTACTAGTAGAGGTATTAATCGATAAATTACATATCTTCATTCATTTTTTTTATATAATTCTGAAACACTCGTTAATATAAATCTATTTTCATAATTAAACTCAGAATTTAAACCGTATGAATTTAACTATGAATTCAGATCCTACTAGTATTATTCCATGCAAATTTAATGAATTTGTGTATGTTAGTTTATGTTTCGTATAGAAATATTGAGTTTAAATAAATTCAGCGTCAGAAAGGCAGAACTCTCCATGATGATTGATGACTTGCAATATCAACCATGAAAGATGGATATTACGTATAATTGGACGTTATAATCCACACCAATAATCTTTTTGACCAAGTTTTTTAAAACAAAAAATATTGCTTTTTTTCTTAGAAAAAATTTAATAACAATATTATTTTCATCATAAAAAGCAGGAAAAGGTAGTAAGCCAGAATGGAATGAGAAGTTCACATTCAAGATAGAATATCCCTCAATAGATGGACAATACAAGCTTATACTTAAGCTCATGGATCATGATACATTTTCTTCTGATGATTGTCTTGGTGAAGCCATGTAAGTAATATTTTTTTGTATTTTTGTTGTCGAAATTTGACTTTTTGATTTTAAATATGTAAAATACACGTAGCAATGTAAAGGGATTTTAAATTTTACAGTCATAGATACCTGAAAGAATAATTAAATTAGTTGAGCAGGTGAATATGGGGGTCTCTGGTACGAATCTCCCTATATTCTCTTTTGGTTGAGGGCTTGCTTAGTATGGTGTCTTCTGTGTATTTTGCGGATATAATTAGTAAGCCTAGGAGGATAGCGATTGCTGGTTTCTAGTCAAAATTTTTTTAAGGTCATAGATTACTTTATTAAAGCAACCTATTTTCTTGTCCCCAAATTCTTTTTGTTACCATAACATATGTTTAGGTTTATTACCAAGTTATTAATTTTGTGTAAGATGTGAAATTGATTAAATAAATTTTGTACATATTGTAGTATCTACTTGAAGGAATTTATTGAAATGGGGTTGGAGAATGGAAGAGCTGAAATTCATCCTAAAAAATATAGTGTGGTGGGGAGTGATCAAAGTTACTGTGGTGAAGTTCTAGTTGGCATCACATTTACCCCAAAGGTAAATATTCTTTTCATACAACTACTTCAATTTTAAAAAAAATTATAATCACTCGATATTGAGAATTTATTGGTCCGATTAATCCTAATAGCCACTATCATGAAGTATGAAATTCGAGCATACGTCAAGAAGTTTCATCAGTAGAAAAAAAGTTTCGAAAGTGGATGGTGGGTGCTATTTTGCTACTTTGCACCACGTAGCCTTATTTTTCATTTTCAAAACTTAAATGTGAGACCTTTGATAAAAGATAGAGAAATTTTATCCATCGGACAACACTTTTTGATCGTAGCTATCTATATTTCTTTCACATAGAGATAAAAAAAAAAAAACTAGCATCATCACAATTTGCACATCTTGGTCAATTTAAACAGAAAACTTTAATATAAAAGGATAAAAGAAAGAAATTTGAGTGACAAAAATACTCTCGCTGTCTCAATTTATGTTGCACAGTTGAAATTTCACGACTTAATCAAGCTTTGTTTAATCAAAATTTATTTATATACTCTTTATTATTGTAATTCATAGTAGTTTTTAAATATATGTCCAAATTCACGATCAAAAATTAAAAATTTGAATATAAAAAATGCACCTATGACACATAAATTGAAATAGATAAGTAAAAAAAAAGAATGAATTTTACTTAAAATGTTGATGAATTGTTTGATGATATATTAAATGATTTGACAGAAGACGACTCACGATGAAGAAGAAGAAGAATATGATGGATGGAAGGAGAGTAATGACTACTCATGACTAGCTACAAAGGCGGATTTAATTTTACAGAGAGATTATGAATTCACGTGCATCATAAATTACCCTATGAATTGAGCTCGAGTAGCTAGCTAGCTTGTTCTTATAGTTATGCATTATGTTTAAGAGATTGTTCGCTACCAACTGAATTAATTAGAGATGACAAACAATGTGGACGATTTAAGTCAAAATCCGCTTAAATTTCAACTTGGCTTGCATAGCATTTGCTATGATTTCAACCTACCTCTTGTTCTGCGTCATATTTTTTTCTCCTTTTTTTAACTTTGTTATTACGTACTCATAAATTTAAATATTTTGGATGATTTTCAAGAGGATATGATAGAATGCATCATATTTTTTTGAAGTAAAATAATAATTATGAAAAAAGGTTAAGTTCTTGATAATTTATTTTTAAATCGTTTTGTGAGTATTGAGAACAATATTTTGATCATTGTTTAATTTTTTTGATTCGCTCCTACGAAATTAAGATTTTAAAAATAAAAAAGCCTCAATTTTATATAAGAGCAAGTATAAATGCAATTAATTTGCTTTGAGTACTCTTTAGTTTCTTAGCTTCTTCTCTTGACTTAGTGGACCTTTTTCTTTTCAATTTGTCAAGAATAAGAATGTCTATGTTTTCTTATTTAAAAATAATTTAATTGTTAGAAATTCTCGTTTTCACTTTTAGTTGCATTATTAATTAGAAATAATTTTTCTAAAATTTCACTATCATTAAATGATTTAGTCGTAAATTTAAAAAATAGCTCATAAAATCATGAAAATGATTTCCCATGTGAAACACCAAAAAAAAAAAAAGACTTATTAAAAGTTGACCAAGTCAACTTTCTATTTATTCATCAAAAGAAACGTCTAAGGTCTTGTTATTCCACTTCATCACGATACTTTTGATCTTTGCTCCTTAGCAATTTGGTAGAATTTTTCTAACTTGTTTGATTCTGAGTCATCATAATATTTATTTTTCAAATTCAAAATATTAAGAAGGTAATGAATTTTTAATTATAAATTTGATTGAATGATTTTATAAGAGATAATCTTTAAATTGAATGATCTTATAAGAGATAATCTCTAAACTGAATGATGTTATTAATATAAAATAAAATAAATCTTTAAAATATTTTACTCAAATATAATATTTTTTTAAAAAGTATCACATAAAATAACTTGATTGAAAGAATTTATGCCCTAGTGCTCTTTTTGACAATTCTTCTCCCCAACTTTGGCCCCAAGGAAAAACCAAAAATAAAAAGGAAAATAAAAATAAAAATTGGACCCCATACATCCTCTCTATTTTTTCCACTTTTATAATTCTACCAATACTTCAGCTATAAATTTCCTACCTTAGCTAGTACCCCAAAACAACATATTCCAACATATTCTTCCTTTAGTTCCACTTAAAATATTTTTTATCTCACAAGCTAGTATAAAATTAACAATAAGATAGATGGAGTCGTCAAGAATCAGTTTGCGTCCATTTCAATTAACAGATGCTGATGATATATTATTATGGGCAAGCGATGATCGCGTAACTCGTACCATCCGATGGGATACTTTGACCACAAAACAAGAAGCCTTGAATTTTATCAAGGAAGTATGTATACCTCAACCATGGCATGTATCAATATGTATCGATGATCGATCCATCGGATTCCTATGGGTAATCCATCCAGCATGGTTAGAAGGTCATCATGACAAGGATATCGAAGCTGCGGATATAGGTTATGCCATTGCATTTGAGTATTGGGGACAAGGGATTGCTACAAAGGCACTCGAAATGGCAATCTCTCAAGTGTTCAATGATTTTCCTAGAATAGTAAAGCTTGAAGCGTATGTTGTTTTGGAGAATAAGGCTTCTCGTAGGGTTTTGGAGAAGGTCGGATTTCTCTTTCAACGTTCGCTGACATTGCATGGCGATTTCGAGGAATATGGAAATAAGGTTGATTTAGTAGTTTACAACTTAATGTCCACAAATATATAATGAGTCTTTTTCATTTATGTTCGCTATTTCTATATAATACTAAAAAACTCAATTTATTATGATTTTGTTGTTTATTACAAGCCAAAGAATCAAATTTCTACTCTATTAATATTGAGAAAAAAAATTCATAAATGGCAAATATATAAAGTCTAATTATGTTTCATAGCTATAGTTTGGGTAATTATATTTCATAACTATAGTTATAGCAACATTTGTATATTTCGCATAACACTTGTATATATTTATATAATTTGCTATACAATGCACAGTTTTTGTATAACATTGGTATAATTCGTTATACAATTTATAATATTTGTATATTTTGATATGCAATTTGATTTGCGCACAATGTTTGTATAAATCATGCAAATTATACAAAACTCAAACTGTAATTACAGCTAGATGTTTGTCGCAAGCCGTAATTAATTCAAACTATAGCTATATTAGTTATTTAATTAGTATATATTTACTTATCCCCATAATTTTTTCTAAAATTAAAAATCAATAGTTATGAAAGGTAATAATTAGAGACCATCCTAAAATAGGAATATTTGTGCAAATGACCCAACTTAAAAAAAAGGGGCCTAAGCCCAAACCAACAAAACATAGCCATGGTTGGGCCTTTTTACTATTGGCCCAAGATAATCTATTGAAGCCCATAGAATTTCTACTCATCATCTCTTGGCCCAATTCAAACAATTAATGAGTTTTCATTAACACACTTTTAACCCATACACAAACTTAATCATAGTTAGTAGTTAACTATGGTCACTAGTAAGTACAACCATACGGCATCTTTCTCTAGTGTGGAAGACTTCAAGAACAAGAGACTACAAAACCTACAATTACATGTCACAGCTTAATTAAGAAAAATTCTTTTTTTTTAGTTGCCCATCTGATATTTGATATCGCATTGAAGTTCGACTATTTTGAATTTATGTTGCATAAGACTCATTCAAGGAAAGCGCTCTCTACCAATTTTTTTTTTTTTATATTCAAAGTTTGAACTCGAAACCTTTGATTAAGGGAAGAACAACTCCATCACTGCACCACATCTTTTGGTGATAATCAAGGAAAATCTTAGTTGCTTAGTTAATCGGCTATTTAAATTTTTATTTTTGATAGTGAAATTTTATTTTTTCGTTTTGTAATTACTTTTTTATTTCTCCTACCCCTAATTATTTTTTTTAAGATAAAAATCACTACTTATTTATTTAGAGCTACAAGTGATAATAGATAATTAATTTCGAAACAACTTGTTTCCCCGTTAAACGAGTCCTTAATCTACCGAAATTTAATTTGATTAATTACCTACTAGTCACTAATTATTGCATCATAATTAATTAAACACATAACTAAAAACACAACACTTGTCAATACTAATGTTCGGGCAGGATGAAGCAGCTGATATTTTTAGAGAAGAAAACGCTGCCCGGACTGCCCGTAGCGGCTGTAGAGAGATTACGGGCAGCTCTCTCTCAGTAACCAAAGAGTTCCTTCTTCAAGCTGATTATATTTACCCTCCATCGCTTGGTCTCTGTTGATCTGTATTCTTCATCGGACGGTCCAGAATGAACGCTGAGTTTGATCTTAGTTTCTCTACTATATAGCTCTCAAAACTCTCCGATCTGCTTCATCGGAGCTCCGATCTGTATTTCCGGTGAGTTTTCCGGCTCCGATTCGATGAATATTAGCTATTTCACTTTTTTTCTTCTGGAAAATTCTGCGGTTTAGTTAAGAAAAAGTTTCTTCTCCTTGTTTTGTGTATCTCCGGCTCCGATTAGCTGAATTTTAGCTAATTCTGTTTTTTCTTCTGGAAAATTCTGCGGTTTAGTTAACAAAAAGTTTCTTCTCCTTGTTTTGTGTATCTCCGGCTCCGATTAGCTGAATTTTAGCTAATTCTGTTTTTTCTTCTGGAAAATTCTGCGGTTTAGTTAACAAAAAGTTTCTTCTCCTTGTTTTGTGTATCTCCGGCTCCGATTAGCTGAATTTTAGCTAATTCTGTTTTTTCTTCTGGAAAATTCTGCGGTTTAGTTAACAAAAAGTTTCTTCTCCTTGTTTTGTGTATCTCCGGCTCCGATTAGCTGAATTTTAGCTAATTCTGTTTTTTCTTCTAGAAAAATCCGCGGTTCTTCCCGTTGTTTTCTGTTTTCCGGCTCCGATTAGCTGAGTTTATTCAACTTCAGTTTTTTTTTCGTGTAGAATTTTCTGTCGTTTATTTGAGATTTGATAAAGTTCGTAGAATTCTCCGATTGCGATTACGCAAAATTCTCTTCTTCGCTCAGTTACGAGATAAAATTCTTCTCGTTGTTTTCTGTTTTCCGGCTCCGACTAGCTGAATTTGAACAAATTCTGTTTTTTCTTCTAGAAAAATCCGAGGTTCTTCTCGTTGTTTTCTGTTTTCCGGCTCCGATTAGCTGAGCTTATTTTTTTCCTTCTAGATCTTTCTGTGGTTCAGTTTGTTTGACATTTGATGAAGTTCGTTGAGTTCTCCGATTGCGATTTCGCATAATTCTTTTCTTCGCTCATTTACGAGATAAATTCTTCTCCTTGTATTCTGTTTTCCGGCTCCGATTAGCTGAATTTACTCTACTTCAATTTTTTTCTCTAGAACCTTCCGCGGTTCAGTTTTTCTCCGCTAAGTGATAAATTCTTCTCGTTTTTTTTTTCTGTTTTCCGGCAAAATAAGCTCTCCGACGAACTGTTGACCTCTTCTCCGGTACAAAAGTAGTCCTCTTCTTCACTAGCAGCTTAGAACTGTCTATCGTTTTCCGAAATTTTGTTTTTGATGCTAATCTAACGGCTGAGAATTGATTGGTGCAGGATCTGACGGTAGTTGGAGTAAATGTACCGTACCGTACTGATGGAGACAAGCAGAGGTTCAATCAGTGTTGCCATGATTAGACAGAGTGTGCTAACTTGCGCCGCTGATTCACTGCTAATTTTATTGATTTCTTCGCTGGTTAAAACTCAAATCCTCACTCTCACCCAGGTGCTTAACTGGTTTGATTTTTATATCCCCCTTTTAATTTAATTTATATGACACAATTAAATTCAATTTCCAAATAGAATTGAATTTTTATATTACTTTTAACATATATCTTTACTAATTATTTAAAAATATCAAAAATTTATTAAAGACTTTTGAAAATAATATTTTCATCTTAATAATAAGATCTATATATATATGTTACCTTTCGATACTTTACTTGTGGAATTTCACTACATATGTTGTTATAAAAAAATTTATCAAAAACTTAACATACCAACTGAAATCAGTAGTACTGTACATGTTAGATTATCACTTGATTTTCAAATTTATAAGTAGATGTTGCTATGATTATTGTTGGCTAATTATTTATTTGGAATTTATTTTTTAAAGCTATTCTGGTTTTCTTAACATGCGCCGGAGCCTATACTTTTTCTTATTTTCCTGATATTTAGTGATTCAGTACGTGTCATATATTAATATAATAAAAAAAGATGTTTTAAAAAATATATATATCTAATCCCTTCTATCTCATTTTCTTTTGAACTTATTATCCATAAAACATTTTTTAGGCGATTCTCAAGTTTCAAGATACGAGTACTGAATTCATAAAGTTTAGCTTATTGATTGTTAAATACATTCTTTATATGCTAGGTTAGTTTTTTAAAATAAATAAACTTTAGACTAAAATTTTTAAATTTTATTGTATCCATAGTTTAAATTCTAATATCTTCGGATTCTATTCTGGAAGATTTGGGAAGTTTAAATTTACCTGCCAAATCACAAAACAGACTTATAATTTAGAGTATATAGACTAAAATTATGATATAAATTTTATCATTTTCATTAAAAGAAAATGACTGAGAAGTGAGAACCTTTCTCGATCAGGTCATTTTTCTTTTTTCTAATAGATTTTAGCATGAATTCTTTTTTCTATTTTTTCCCCAAAAGGAAAAGACATAATATTTTTGAACTCCTTGAACCCATACACTTACAAGAAAAAGATCAGAGATCAATTTCCTAATTAATCAGCTTTTCAGTTGAGTTTATTGCATAAAATTTGTCCAGTAAAATTTATATTTTTTATATGATTTGTGAGTTATTATTCAAAATACAACAAAAAAAACATATGTGGTTTCTTGAATTAAAAAAAAAACACTTTTTATGTGTTAGATATTCCAATGGAGAGTGCGGTCGCATAAATTCGGTAAATATTTATAATTTTGTGAAAAGATAATGTAGGAATAATCATGTCCAAAGAATATTCCATCTTTTATGCTCTTTGCTAATTCCAATAATCAATAGACTGATAGGTCAGTTATCTGGTTGTGTCTGAAAAAATTCGAGTCTGGACCATTAATTTCTTAGGTATTGGATCACAGGATTTGCCTGGCCCAGTTAAGATATCAATCTAGTTACCTGTAACTTGGACACGTGTGTGTAATGCAACCAAATGGTCTTCAGTACTTGCTTACAACTTAGAGAAGGATGGTCAACTTTTTTAAATATATAAATTAAATATTAATATTTTGTTATATATTAATTGTTGAACATATATAAAAAAACTTATTCATATTTTAAAAGTATGAACATCCTTGACGAAAATACTGATTTTATCACTGGGTCGAAGAAGTACAAAAAAAATGACTAAACAAAATATAATATATCGACAAATTCTCAATACATGATCTACATAAAAAGATATAAAAATTAGAATAGAAGGTTTGTAATTAGTTGTGCACTATCTGGTTTTCCTTATTAGTGATACCACATTTTCCTATTGGTTGTTATTGCTACTTGTATTCTTTACTTTATTTGTTTGATATGTTTTACTTAAGGAACTATTAAAAATAAATTTTATTACCCTTATACGGTAAAGGCAAAGTTATGTACACTTTACCTTTCTTAAACTCCACTCATAAATTTTCACTCAATGTGTAATATCACATTGTTGTACTTACTATAAATAATTGAGTTATGAACCCAAATCTTAGTGTAATACAAGTTTCAGGATTGAATCGCAATCTGTTAAATACTAAACCGAGACCAACAATTCTCGACAAATCCTTAGGCGTGTATTACATCATTTTGAACCTGTTCATTTCCTTTTGAAACGATAATATAGTAATTCGTTGCTTAAGCTTTCATAGCGCACGGTATTTTTATTTTTAGGGGTACTTGAAGCTACTCGAACAGAAAGCTAAAATGGGAGGAGAGCATCATGCATCTTCTCCAAGCAAGCCTGTTGATGCCGAGGATGAGGGCAATGAAACAGGAGATGAGGATGGAGACGGAGATGAAGGTGAAGACGTGTCATCCGAAGATGGAGGAAATGCGAGCAATAACCCAAACACCAACGGTAGCAACTCCAAGAAACATCCTGGAGGAGCAGGTGGTGCTGAAGAAAACGGCGAAGATGATGATGAAGAGGGTGGTGGTGAAGACAATCCAGATGATGGTGATGATGATGAAGAAGAACCTAATGAAGAAGATGATGAGGAAGAAGACGAGCCTGATGAAGGCGAGGAAGAAACTGTGGAAGAAGAGGACAATGAAGAAGAGGAAGAGGAAGAGGAAGAGGAAGACGAAGACGAGGAAGAAGAAGCAATTCAGCCACCAAAGAAGAGGAAGAAGTAAATCATCCAAAACAGCCTAATTTATCACTATGAGGTCTGTTATGTTGACATGACTTACTGTAACTTTGTGTCAGTACTTTAAAAACTCCCAACTGCAGCAATGTTTAGAGATGTCCTTTTCATAAAAATCAGTATACTGATTTGATGCTTAATGAGAATAGATCAAGACTTTGACAAGAAAATTTTTAAGTGATCAACAACAATAACATACCCAGTGAAATCCCACAAGTGGGGTCTGGGGAGGTAGAATGTACGCAGACCTTACCACTACCTAAGTAGAGAGGCTGTTTCCTGGAAAATTTTTAAGTGATCCAGCAACAGAAATATTCACAGAGAGATGATGTGCCGAGACACAGGGTTCAAGAGTAAGAACCAAGTAAATCGACTATGTTGCTCTCACTCTTCAAAAATAATATCAGACACAAGTGTGTCGAATCCTCCAAACCGGAGCAACATAAACGTAAGGTAATATACCATCAATACATAACCTTGAAATATTTCTGATCAGTTCTATTTCAGGATCAGAACTGTCAACATCTGTAGCACGAAGTGCTACCAACAGTTTTTAAACTAGTAATCTCAATTATGCATCTTACTGAAACATCAGTATGCCAAGTTACATAATGGCAGAAAGGATAAGCAACAACATACTAGTGAAATCCCACAAGTGGGGTCTGAGAAGGGTAAAATATACGTAGACCTTACCACTATCTCATAGAGATGGAGAGGCTGTTTCCGAAAGACCCTAAACTCAAAAGCTTTGACTATCAAGCCAAAGCAGCTCCTTAGCATGGCAGAAAGGATAAGAAGTGAAAAACAATAACAGTGAAGATTACAGAAAACAGTTATAGGGATGACATAAGCTGATAATTGGTGAAGAATCCTTTGAAGTGAATGAAATAATACTTTGTTTCTAGAGAGTGTCGCCCGAGCGAAAGGGAATAAAGGAAGAGAAACAAATGCAAGATATTATACACATTGTTTCTTTCTTCTAACTTAATAAGATTGTTACAGGTTAATAATACAAAGAGAAACCAGATGGTTAATGGTACAACAAGCTGAATAATGAAATACGTACTCCAATACCAAACTTGAAAGTGAATAAGAACAAAGATAACATACAACTCAAAACTTCTAAATAAGAATCTTGTAAAAGTGAGAAACATGATTTTCATGCAAAAGAAGTGAGGAAGTGACTTTTATTCACTCTGAGTCATTTCTCAACAAAAAAATGAAAAAAGAATAAAATGAATCAATATATATATTCTAAGAAAAAGGCCAAAAAACAAGACCCGTGTTTCTAAAAGAAAAAGATAGGAATAGCTAAAATGGAGAAATATCAAAATTGTCTAATAGTTAACAATAAAAATCTACAAATGGTGAGTTATCCTTGTTAAAAGTTTTAAGTAATGTTGATAGTTCTTTTAAAAAGGAAAAAAATTATGAACAGGTAATTTGAGAAAATATCAAAATTGTCTATTAGTAGTTAGCAATAAACATTGAAGAACCCCTAGTCATCCTTGTTAAAAGCTATGCTGCTCGGACTCTTCAAAAGTGCCAGTGGGTGCGTGATGGATTTTTCAAAAATAGTGTATCTTCAAAGAATCAGACACGGAGGCCGCACAACTTAGGTTAAAAGTAAAATAAATGTTTAAGAGACAGGCTAAAACTAAACAAAAGACAATATCCACTCGGAAATGTCAAGGTAATAATCTTTCAAACTTAAAAGGCATATTTGCATGCAAAGATGGGAAAGAGGATCTGGCATATGAAAAAGGCCAAATCGAAGAAATGGATAATATCAGTATCAAGAAAATACTTAGCCAAATAAGAATAGTAGAACAAATTTAAACAAAAGAAATCAATGCCTGACACACAAAGCTAAGGTGAATAAAGGCGAAACAGCGAAATATCAAAAATGTCTAACAATAAGTACACAACAACATGAACCAGAGATATCTCTTGATACCGGTTAAATAATAGATAAATCGGAAGATTGAGAGAAACAAAAGAAACCAAAAGGCACTATAATGAAAACCTCAGGAAAAATATAAGAGCAAGGAAAAAAGGGGACAAATCCACTTCAAAATATGTCTCAAAAGAAAAACGAAAGATTTATCCACCAAAGAGGAGGGCAATGACATTAGACATAAAATCTACCAAGTTCTGTAGGAACTTGGCTTATCAGTAAGAAGTATGAATTATATGAAAGTAAAGAAATAAGAAACATGTGGCGACTTATATGAAAGTAAAGAAATAAGAAACATGTGGCGACAAATCCAATGAAAACCAAGCCACTGACAAAGACTGACCCTTAGCACTCGTCATATGCTTCAGCAACTTTGTTTCATCATGGTCAGGCATTGTTCATCTGCAAAATCATACACAAGTAAGTACCAGATAATACATTTAACAAGGGAGAAGGGGCTGGAGCTATGTAAAAGGCAAAGCAAAATCAAAAGGTCATTTAACTGATATATAAAGAGAAAGAAGAACGGGAAATCAAAGGCTTCTAGATATCCACTCAAACTAAGAACACATCTTTGTATATTCAAGGGAGAACAATAACATCACATACCTCTCTGCTAAGGAGTAGGCTCAAGCTAATCCAAGTATAATCAAGAGGATTATAACTTTAAAAAATCAATTTATCAGTTGGTTAACTTGTACCCTCGTTCTTGCCTTATCTGGGCTCCTGTATCTCTTAATGAAAGGTGTGAAGTATCATAAGAGACCTTTGCTTCTGGAACATGCTAGTTTTTCTCATGCATAAGGAGGCAGGTTGGATTTTTTTTTTCTTGGATAATCTTTGTTTTATTAATTTTTGGGGACAGATAGAATTTAATATGTAACATATGATAACAAAGAATCAATATCACAGACAATAAATCATATTTCCATTGAATTAGACTGTGTTGTCGTTAGACTGATAAGACGTACCTTAGTCTGAAATTTTTCTTCAGATATATATGCTACATATTCATCGCAGAAGGGAAAGGAGAGGAGCACAGTGGGTATCTGCTCAGCAGGCTGTCATGAAGGTAGTAGGATAAAAGTTGATCCTTTTCCATTTTCACTACAACATTTTACTTGTAATGACTCTTTGTTGAATGGTTGAAATTTTCTGTTAAATCATTCCGTAATTCAAATGAATACTTTCACCCCCTTTGTTTCAGCTGAAATGTTGCTCAAATAGCTTCTGGTTGTAGTTTGCTTAGTGAACTTGAGATTGTTTTTATTATGAGTGACCTTAAGTGTAGAATTTGCATGTCATATAGACACTAACTGCTTTCTCACAAAAACTGAACCATAAGTTCTAAGAGAACTCATTGCTTTTGAGATAGATCAATCAACCAAGGCTCAATCTAAACTAGTTCGGTTGGCTGTACGAATCCTCTATACCCATTCAACCAATTTATAACCATTTTACATCAGCTATAATTAATCTAAAACAAACTCTAGGTGCTAAGTAGTAAGATATACTAATTAGATGTGAATACTTTTACCAACAGAATAGGGCACTCAGAGACGAGAAAATTTAGAAAAAAGTGAAGAACTTCACATCTAGTGCAAGCCAAACACGGAAATGAAAACAAACATAACACTCGTAACCTAGTCAGATTACCTGTACAGATGTTCTACCATACCAAATAAATTGATCACATGTAAGAAATAGGAACAAATCAAGAAAACGAGTAGTTTATGGAAAGAAAAATCAAATGAGTTAGCAGAAGTGATGATAAAAATTTCAATACTGAGACTGTATGCAAATATCTCCAAAGTAAAAGTGGAATAAACAAAAATAGTTCTTCTGTTTACTATTACTTGTCCACTATTTTTCGGTTTACTTGTCCACTTGACCATATCAACAGAAAAAACAATCTTTCTTTTGCATCTAGCCCTTAACATTAACCACTTAATTACTTTTTAGAAATGTTATTAGTCTTGGTTACCATAGCAAAATATGCACTTCCTGTATTACTACTTTCTAGCAAAGTCTATCGTGGACAAGTAAAAATGAACAAAGGGAGTATAACTTAACACAAAACATAGTAATAAGAGTATCAAATAGAAGACCAAGTACCGCAAGTGTGACGAGCAGCCACTACTCCCCGGAAGCTTTGCAGATGACGGTTGGCCAACCTGCTTATTTTGGTAGAGCTGCAATAAGCCGGGCGCCACTCCCCCAGCAGAACCACCAGTGCTGCTACCAACACCACCATGTGCACCTAAACCCGAAACACGCCCTCCTAAACTATCTAATAACCCACCATATCCTGCTGCAATCCCCATTCCACCACCCATTTGCTGCCCGAAACCACCAACTCCTACGAGGGGATTCACATATCCTCCATATGGATTAGCAAGTACTCCACCATAAAACGGATTCATCATCGCCACATTAGCATTCTGACCCAACATCCCCATACTTTGAGCAGCTGCAACTGGACCATACACACCTTGCCCTGATGGCATTGCCAGTAGGGGCTGCTGTACAATCTCCGTAGTAATACTTGCCGCTCCACCACCAATTTTCCCCTCCGCCGCCTTCTTGCAATACAATTGCCGCCCCTCAAACATCTTACACGGCTCTTCCAAACATTTCTTAGCTTCCTCAACTGTTTTATACACAAACAAAGCATACCCTTTCGATTTCCCAGTCGATGGATCAAATCCCATTGGTCCAACCTCAATTTCCCCAAACTTGGCAAAGAAACTCCTTAATTTCTCCGAATTCACATCCTTTGGCACATTACTAACATATATCTTCCGATTACCGAATTCATTAGTCCCCGAAACAACAGTCTCTTTCATTGAAGCCAACTTACACGAAGCTAAACGATTATTGATCATCTTCTGAGGTTCCTTCAGTGCTTTCGCAGCTGATTTCCTTGTCTTAAACATAAGAAAAGCATACCCTTTCGCCTTCCCTGTAGCATGGTCCATTACAACATTGCATTCCTCAATCTCGCCGAACTGTTCAAATACAGAGAGAAGGTTCTGGCGAGTGGTGTCACGGGCCAACCCGTAAACGAAGATTTTCCGGTGACTGGTATCTTTGTCGGCGGTTGACTGTATAAGGTCGTAAAAAGAAGGGTGAGAAAGTGCAGTATTCACGGCTAGAGAAACGAGTTGATCTTTGGAGTAAGGTTCGAGAAGTTTCTGGATTTTAACGGGTAATGGGTCGGAGTCGGAGTCGGAGCCGGAGCCGGAATCGGAAGTGGGTCGCGCAGAATTGTTGGATTTGGGTGTTTTTTGCAGCTGCTTTTTGTTGTTGTTGTTCTTCTGCTGATTTTTGTTGATTTTAGAAGGTGTAGCTATGGAATCAGCTGTCTTCTTGACAATCTTTCGCCTTTTCACCTCGTTCTTAGCAGCCATGGGAGCTTGAAGGTAAGGATTTTTTGCTCACAGAAAGAAGACGAAGCAGAAAGAGGACAGCAGGGTTTTGGATTCGGATTTTGCTTTTATCACTTTGTTTTTAGGAGAAAAAGAAGTAGACTAAAGTTTTATACTCATTTGTTCTTGAGGCCCACAGAGTTGAAACAACTATTGGCCCAATGATCATAAATTGAATAATAACACGACATACGAAGTGAAATTTCACCGGTAAAAATTTGAATAATAATATATTAATATAATTTTATAAGTGAAATTTAAATAATAGCATATCAAAATAATTTTATAAGTGAGGTCTGAATATTAATGTATCAGTATAATTTCATAAGTGAGATCTGAATAATAACTTATCAATATAGTTTCATAGGTGAAGTTTGCAAAAGATAGAAGTACATGTAGATCTTGTTTTGCTGTTTAGTATTTTGTAGGTGGATCTTATTTTTATATTATAAAAATAAAAAAAATTATTTTCAAAAGATATTTAATTCAAATAAAGCAAATTAAAATATTCATAAAAAAGAAATACGAAAATGAAGAGAGACATGTCAAGTAATAAGAAAAGTAATACATAACATTCGAAGAAAGAAAACAATAATAATTATAAAATACTATGGTAACTAAAAGAAATTGCATGCATAAAGTTAGTACTGTGATAGATATGGCGCTTCTAAGTTTCCATCAAGCCTAAAATAGTTTCCCTTGACATATGTGGATCTTGAAAGAAAGACTTGGAAGATTTTAGAACATTCACGATAGGTGTAGAGAATTTTTGTATTTATAAATATTTTAGATATTTTGATAGAACTCTCTGAGGAATTATTTGTAGTCATTGGATCAAATTGATCCTAGTCGTCTGTTGAGGAAGTAGAGTAATATAAATACCACCCTATGACATTTATTTTTACCATCAAGTAAAGCAAGTCACAATCAAAGCATTGTAAAATATCCAAATTCTCTAATACAAAGTTTCTTTCTTTGTACTTCAAGTGTTCAAGTTCATTCGTAAAGTGTTTTAGCTTAGTCTTTCAATATTCTGCTAAACGCCAAGAGTTAGGCTGATTATTTCTTCGTAAAGTTTTTTATCTTAGTCTTTCAAGGTTCTGCTAAGCCCCAAGAGTTAGGCTAACTAGTAACTTAAAAAAAAAGTTCGCTAGACCGCACGGTACATTAAAATTACGATGAGTCAAAGCGTAAAATTTTATATATGATCATGATAGATCATGTAACTAACACTTTTTTTAAATGATATTTAAAAATTATTTCTAATATTAAAAATCACTATATTACGAGTATATTAACACAAATTTTTATATAATATAAAAATTTAATTTCTCGATAAATAGTTCCTACTATGAAATATAATAATAAAAGTTCAATTGAAAAGCCTTAACCTAAAGAACTAAAATTCCTACAACGAAAAGGCACTATACAAATTATATTTGGTTAATCCATTGTTCAAATAATATATTATTAAAAGTAATCACAAAAACTACTTAAAATAAATATAAGATTACTCTATAGTAGAGGAAATATATCATTTGAGATTTTAAAATATTTTAATATTTCATTTATAAACTATAATTAAAATAAAGAAAAGTTTTTTAATTTTCAACTATTGTTATTGAGAAATGAGGTATTCGGGATCCAGTTCCAAAAAAAGTCAATAAAAAAATTTAAATTACATATTCAAATAAAATTAATTTTAAAATTATTGTCGGAACAACAAAAATATTAATTTAAAAATATTCCTATTTCTTTGTTTTTCTTTCCTTAATTTCTCTCGTTGTCACCAAGAGAACACACAAATTCCAACAAAAACAAAAGGATCAGTTGGGGAAGAGAGATCAAGATAATTATAATTTTTATACATATATATATAATTTTGGTATCAAATTTCTTGATCCATTTTGTACAAATTTCTTTAAATAGAAAAAAAAATGTCAAAAGAAATTGAAATGAGTGTTGATCATGCTGAGCCTGCAGAATCTTCTCCTCTGATCCCTCCTCCTTTTATCAGTCAACCTAACATTCATGATGATGATGATGATGTAATAGACCTTGAAGCAGGTCCGGAGGAACACATTCAATGCCGGATTTGCCTAGAATCTGATGGTTAGATTTTTTTAGTTTTTTATTTTTTTATATTTGGGTTTGTGGGGTTTGTGTAAATTATCTAATTAGTTCGGTAGATTTTAAAGTTTGAAACTTGAAGATTTTGAGTTTGTGAAGTTGTGATTTTTATTAGTGTTTGTACAAAGGACATGAATCCCTTGGAAAAGTTTTTGGAACTTGAATTTATTTCGAAGGTAGATTTTCAAAGTCTTATCCAAAAATCATGATCAAATGCTAACAAAGCTCCCGTTTGGCTATAGATTTTGAAGTGAAACTTGTAAATTTGAGTTTTTGAAGTTGTAGTTTTAGAAGTAGAGGTTGTGTTTGGACATGCGTTTTACTTGGAAAAATTTGAAGTGACCTGTATATGTGCTGGTGTGTGGTAGCAAGTGATCTCTAGTTATGCACAAGTTGGCCTGGATACGATGGGTATAAGAAAAAGGAGGATATGTTTTCTGAATTTGTGTTTGGAATGGAAATGGGCTGCCAACTAGTTTGGATAAAGCCTTGTTTGTTCAAAATTTCAAAGATTACTTTTGGAATATTAGCAAGTTTATGTGTTGTAATCACGATTCAATTAAAGTAACTGCCTGGTGAGTTCTGTAGGCAGCTGTTTGGGTTTCTTTACATTGGAAATTGAAAGGTTGGTTCTTTATGGTGAATTGGGAGTCCAAAAATGTGGATTTTGAACCTTATATAAACCCCAAATAGTCCTAGCCTATGTTTGTTTGGTTGTGTTGTAATGTTCTTTACATCATTGGGAAACTGCGGCTGACAGATTTTTACGTTTTGTCTAGACGAGTGAAAATTGCAGTGTCAACTGTGTTTTGTACTCTCTACTAGGAAAGAAAGTGGTTGGTTAGATTGTGTAACATATGAGACAACTTTTATCACATCTAAGGACACTAGTATAAAAGAGATAGAGAAAAAGCACTTTAAGGAAAAGTGTTGGGTATTATTGTAGATGCTTGATTCTTTTTGTTGACTACTCGTTGTTTAGTTTATTTCAAGTGCTTGTTAATATACATCTATATGATGAATCCATGGTTTTGGTTATTGAGATGCTTGCAAATGTTCCACTTTGTCATTTAGGTAGGGATTTTATAGCACCTTGCAAGTGCAAGGGAACATCAAAGTATGTCCATCGTGAGTGCCTTGATCATTGGCGTTCTGTCAAGGTATTTTTTTCAGCCTTTTCAAGGTAGTTTTGACCTTTATTTTGTGTTTATAAGAGACAAATATTAGAATACTGGTGGAGCTTCAAGTTTATCTACTCATAACAAATATTGTCCTTTACAGGAGGGATTTGCCTTTGCCCATTGCACTACTTGCAAAGCTCCCTATTACTTGAGAGTTCATGGTCATGATGATAGAAAATGGCGAACTTTGAAGTTCCGAT